>JANIJG010018245.1:58583-77206 GCA_024611175.1 Megaceryle torquata | reverse complement strand
ACCTCCCTGGGCAACCTGTTCCAGTGCTCCACCACTCTCGTGGTAAAGAACTTCCTCCTTATTTCTAATCTAAATCCGCTTATTTCTAATGTAAAACTACGCATGACTGGATGCACATCATCACAAGTATAACTGGCAGAGGACCTTAACATAGCCTTGGACCACATGCACAACATGCTGTGAGAGCTTATATTCCTTTTCAAAAGTCTACCAGAGAAGCTATGTCCTACAAAAGCTCAAGGGTTAGACAGCTCATGCTCAGGAAGCTCATGCCCACAGCTCTCACTTACCCGGAAAGTATTGTAACTCTTCAGCTCATAGGAGAGAGAGGAATCAGGCTCCTGGATAGAGGAAGGTGGTCTTCTAAACTGAACCTGGATCTTCTGAACCTTCTAAATCTGGATCTTCTTTTCAGCCATAGGCAATTACTATTCAAAGTCCTTTCTCTGCCAATATGGTTTTCTATGAGAAACAAGGTCTGTGTTGCTGCCCTGAAAATACAGCTATGCAGTCCTGGCCCTGGAAGTGTTTTCAGCTTATGGGCAGCATCTCACCTGAATAATACTGTAAAATTTGGTCTGCATTTATTGGAGTGTTACTTCTGATACAAGGGGCTTTCCATGGTCAGTGGAGGAGGAATGATATTGAACTGATCTGTGATTTATCCTGAAACAAAGGGACCAAAGCTGAACATACCAGCTACTGCTCTAGTTACTGTAAACCTTTTGCAAACTGTCTCTTGTGCTTCTTATCTCCCACTAAGATGCTTCTATTTGCGTGACCATATTCTCAGAAACCTTGAAAAAATGTAACTTGGCCCATTGCTGACAGTATCTTATTGTTCACTGTGTAAAGATGCTCTTCTACCTAAATCAATTACATGGTGTCACAGCCTGCATTTCTGACTTTGGTGCTGTTGTCTTTTTCTTGATAATGCTTTCTGTTCATCTGCACCATATGCTGCCTTGAATTTATGCTGCTGTGTTTTATTAAAGCTTAGATTTTCCTTTGTCATTAAAGGAAAAATAGAACATTCTAAATGGACTGTGAAATAATTTTAAAAGGACTGTGAATTAAGGTAAAGAAAAGTTTAATCGTGCTAAAATCAATTCATTGGAGTGGCTTTATTAATAGTTATTGCATTCTGCATCACATTGCTTATTAAATACTGTGCATTTTTGAAACTGTACTATTTTGTGCTGCAGTTACATTGTACTTTAGCAAGAGGCCAGTTCCCACTTCACATAAGATTTAGGGAGACATGCTTTTTGTTCATTGACAGACCACATCTCTGGAAACATAGAAATCATCTTGCTGTAGAAAATTATGGACCATTTAGTACAGTATCCCGTCCCTGGCACAAAGTCTGGTACCATATTCTCCGGAGAAAAGTGTAAGAGAATTCACAGTTGACAATTATACATTACCATGTCTAACTCTTACCCATTAAATGCTGGATTATGTCATGATTCATAAACTTTTCTATTTGTTCTTCACTTTTATGCATCAATTTACATAATTTCAAACATTTCCATGCCCTATGTAAAGAACGTGTGTATTTTTCATTTGCACTGGAAGCTAAGATGTTAGTGTATCTTGAAGCAATGAGTTGCATAGCTATGTGCATTGGAAATAGTTGGGGTTTTTCCTCCTTCAAATAACTAACTTTATTTGTTTGTTTTGGAATAACCAAGACATGTCAGGCATAAGTCAACACCTCATTATAACTAGAGCTATACAACTATATATATATATATAAAGTCCTTACCCTGTGGCAAAAACCATTTTTCTTTTCACATTCTTGTATCACCTTCCTCACATGCGTGCCTCCACTTTCATGTTCTCAAACAAGAGATCCCCAATTTTAGTTGATTTTGTAACGCAGGAGTTTTACTTGGGCAGGGAGGGAAGAGAAAGGGCAAGTGTCAGAATATTCATTGTGCATTTCACAGTCCTTTGTGAAGACTCAACTAAAATGGGACCAAAGCTAGGTGAGCCATGGCTCATCCCATCCTAAATGTTCACGCTTTTGATCATCTAAAGGAAGGCTATTTTTCACCTGCATTTTATTTCTTAATTTGTGCCTGTTCCTGGTGAATCATCACTCTGAAAGATTATTTGAACTCCCTAGTGTGTGCTTCACCCTAGAGCCAATAGAAAAAGTCATTAATTTTTATCATATACAACCGAGGACAATGACTTTCAACTAAGGCAGAGAGGGACTAGTACCGAAGATAGCCATTACATCCTGATCCTTCCAATCACTCACCTGAAAATGCTGTCTCTTTTTGAGCTTTAGCTAATGAATATATACACATTTCTTGGGTTTCTGTGAAGTACTTATTAAACCACAGGTGGAAGTATGCTCTTGTAGGGAAGTGTAGAAGAGTGACTGAATATGTATCAAATATAACTGCAGCTTCAAAGAACGGTGAGGCTATTAGCTGTTGAGAATGATGATAATCCAAAATTCCCTCTCTTTCCCTGCTTCCCTTTAGCATCTTTCTTATCAGGATAGTCTCCTAGGGAAAAGACTTACATGGTTATATTTTGTGGGTGTGGCTGGGTATGCATCTCTATTGATCAGTTTCCTCTTTCACAGAGAACTTTACACTCCTTGGCCAATTTAAATGCAATTTGACCAAGGTGTTTCCAGAATTATACTAAAGAAAGATACTTGCATCCCTGTTTTTCTTTGCACTTGTCATTTTTCCTTTGCTCTCCCTGATTCTTGCTCTCTTCTAGTCTCTCTGACCCTCTTCCATCTCCTGTAAGTGACAAGTAATACTTGATAATAAAGCCTGTCTGTGCTGCCCACAAGTTTTAGGAAAATAAAACAGCCTGGAAAATGAAACAGACTGTGCAAGCATTATCAGTTAGAGGAAAACTCTCATGTCACAGGATCCACAACAATTCCTCACTGAAAATTGTAGGTGAGAATGTTTGGTGAATAATTGTACAGCTAGTCAGACTCAGTTATCACTCATGTCCGTTTGAGACTCAGAAACCATCCACCCATCCTAAGCTACAGTATGGATTTTATTATGTCATTGATCTTCATAAAATCATAGTACCTTCCACATAAAGTTAATTGGTACTCATGAATTGTCTTGTACATGTACAATATGTCTTCACGATGAATTAAGAGGGCTTCACATGTGGTTTGGCTTCTTTATGTCGTTACTAGCCTCAAGTCTTTAGTGTATCTGAGATAATCTTCTAGCAAGGAGGATGAGAGCCATTCCTGTCCAGACAGAAAGCTTTTATCAAAGAATAAAGATTTCCAAAGTTACTAGATTCAGCTGATCTGTACAGTTGGTAAGGATGTGACAGGTTTTCCTGATCTGAAATCTCAATCTGGAGTTCTTAGGTTTCCCTGACAGGATTTGTACCTCTTTTCTATTTTGTCTCCTACCAAAACCAAAAAGGAACCCAAAGAATAGTAAAAATCAAAATTGCTTAAACTGCACAAAGTATTGCTTTGTTCATTTCATCTCAGTCCCCAGCTGCTGTTCTCTTATCTTTGAGACTGAGAGAGGTTTCCCCTATGGTCATTTTCTCACTGTGTTTGTTCATCACCTTGTAAAACAGGTCTCCAATGCTGAGTGTAGACAACATGAAACATAAATACACAGTACAACTGGAAAAAAAAAAAAAAAAGAAGAAAAATTTAGACTATAGGTTCTGGAACTGACCATAGTCCTGTGGTTTGGAGTCTGGTAGCTCATGGAATCCTAATTCCTAAAACTCATGTGTGAAATGCAAGGCCTAATGAGAAAGCTGTTACATCAAAATGCAGGAAATATTTCCAAAAGCAGAAAAGAAGATCCTTTGATGTGGAATAGCAGGGAAGCTGTTCACCTTTTCTTATGAAAGTTGTGAGATTCCTTTCTTGAAGGGTATTTAAGAAGTTGCATAAATACCTGTCAGATCATGACCACAGCATGGTTTGTTGTATTTCCTTGCAGCTAGAATAATGTGGTGACTTCTGCAAGTCACATCCAGTTGCACACATCTACAGTGCCATAAAAAGCCAGAAATGCAATTATAGTTATGTCTCCCACACTATCCCATAATCCTGTCACTTCTGTGTGACCCTGGAAGTCAGGAATGCATAAACACACTATCCCTGTGAAACCTTCATAATCATCTTTTTGGGTCATAAATGCCTTTGCCATTCCAAATTCTTACTGATATTTTTCTCCCAAAAGCAAAATTTGGACCCCAAGCCAAGAGAAAGTTGGAGACTTCATAAAGCACCACCACATATATTCACACTTCTAATTTTTTGTGCACATTTCTCAGGGTCCCAACCTATGTGATACACAGATAAATAGAACCCAGCAAGAATATTCATGGTTCCAGACTCCGTTACATATTGATTCAGAGTCAGATTCTGACTCATGATGAGGAATTAATCCTAAAGTGTGAGATTTTTCAGAAAAGCTAAAGGATGTTGCTCCTACCCAGTGTCCCACTGGATAATTCAGCCTTATTATTAAGTACGTTAAGAGACAGAGAAAAATGTTCCACTTTTAATGAAGAAGAAGAGATAGTGCAAAATAGTTTACTAAATTTCAGCCATGGCATTTAAAGCTATTCATGTGATTCAAACTCATTTACTTCCCCTGAAGTTTCCTGACAAGAACATATATTTCCCTGGAAATGTAGCATACTAAAGCCATTGTAAATAAGCTGCATGAAAAATAGTGCTTTTATTTACATTATGATTTACCATTCTTAGCTCCTTATCAATCTAGGCTCCCTGTATGCTTGCTACAAGGCTGAACATGAATCAATGTTTTCTCTGGGTGTCTCTTCAAAACCGTATGAAAATCACTTTCTGATCATGGGGACAGCTGTTAAACTTCATACTTGGTCTGTTATTTCCTAGTAGGTGGCAGTAAGGAAATGAAACCATATTCTAAATAGGTTTTATTGACGTGCACATACAATATATACCCACATTGTTCTCCGTTGGCAATATCTGAAAACAACAATTGGCAATTGGGTACAAGTTGAATGACTGTTCACACTAGAATAAAATGGTGATATGGCTCATAAACCCATGGTCTTGATGGCTGGTGGTCATTACAACTCCTACAGAGTTATTTTTGCAAGTCTAGATATGTATATCCCGTGCGCTCCTGTAATAAATTCTCTCAGCAGTTTCCACTGAATAAAGAGTTTTCCTTTACTTCTGCCTTCTCATTGGATCTGCCCTGAAACAGTAGCCCCATTTTGATTTTGATACAACTACATCCTCATTGCCCCTATAAAAGGGTAAAACACTATATAAAACAAATGGGTCTGATTATGCCCCATGAAAAGAAATCTCATTGTCTTTCTTGGCATGATCAAAATGTAATTTAAAAGAAGCTTATTTTAAACAGAGATGTACAGATACTCAGGAAAGGAAGCAGCTATGTTTTCACTATTAAATGTTAAGTTCTATTAAATGAATATAAAAACAATGTGTTAACTTTATGTTTTTAGCAAAAAGAGATGACAAAAATCTTAGGAAAATTCCATCAGAGTACTTCTGTAAGAAACCAATAAAGGAGAAAATGTATGTCCTAACCAAGGTCAGACTCCCCTTGTGCCCAGTTCTAAGCTAAGAAACAACAAGATTTATTATGCACCCAAAGAATTGTCACATAAATCGTAAAGACAGAGGAAGTGCTGATACAATGTCCATAACAAGAAAAGAACAAGGAAATTGACCAAGTCACAGAAGTGAGAGCTGTGAACTGAACTGAACTCTCATGAGTGCCAGAGCAACACTGAACTGCTCCATGATGGGAAGCTGCCAGTAACCAAGATGAAATACAAAGAAAGAAATTCTGATCAGTGGACTGCCTTGTTGTTGGTTTTTAATGCAATTAGTTTCTGGTTTGTTTTACATTTGAAAATGCTTACATTACCATGAATCCATTCATCTGTCCTCCTTTGTGCTACGTCTTGTTTTGTGCTACCAGAAATTTCACATGGATTTTCAAACTTTCTTCACCTGCTTTGCTTTCATCATTTCCAGTACTCACCCAAGTTGCCTTCCCTTGCTCAGATGATATGGATATCTGAGTCATGGTAATAGATAAAACAGATGCCAAGAAGGAGATTATCTACAAATACAAGTAGCATTTCCTTTCCCTTGTTTCTTGAAATGATCCCATTTGTGTCTATCCTGTTTCTGTGTATCATTAGAGCATCCCCAGGGTATTCAAACCTCTATGTGTAGAGACTGTTATGAGCAAAAGCCTTCATCTTCTTTTTCTTTTTAAGATAATGATATAGATTATTATTTTGTTTGTTTGATTTATCAAGAGCAAGTAACCATTTATAAACTCTCTAGACAGCTGTCTTATATTTGCTTCACTTCTCTCTTCCACCTGACATACATGGTTTCACTGGGCACCCCAGGAGGACCTAACAGCCAAAATAAGGTGTTTAACATGAGTTTTCTCACTGTGCAGTAATTAGATCTCTTTCCCTTATGACTCCCAAATATGACTGAGATTGATTTAGATTTTAATAGTCAAAGATGATAGGGAGATGACTGAAAAAGAAGGGTCTCTATGTCCCTGAGGATGTTCAAAGAAATGATTCAGAAATACATCTAAAGCACTATTTTCTGAGATGGTAAGAACAATGAATTCTACATCTTTTGGGAAATTTGGCTTGTTTGACCAAGCAATGTGATGGCCAAGAAAAATATGTTTACTTATTTGACAAGGTTTAGAGCAAACCAGGATATCATTACAGGTTCTTCCTCAGGTTCTTCCTGGAAATTTGGACTGCTAAAAAAAATGCTACTTGTGCTACAGAATAGGCAAAAAAAAATAACCCAAACCCAACCAAAGTAAAAACAACAGAAAAAGGGAGACAGAAAAATATCAGAGGAAATCTTTCAGCTGGTTCTTTAGCATAGCAAGAGACTAATTTCAGCCATGCTTTTGCCAGGCTTCCACGTGGGACATGTTTTCCTTGAACCATTTCAGAATCAAGTAATTTAATTGAAACATCCATTCCCCAAGACTATGTCTTTCAGTAGGATGTATTTTCTTTGAGGATGTGCAGATCGAATAGATGCTGCAGCACTGGCCATAGGTTAGGCTAGACTTCATTTTATGGAGCACCACAAAAGTCCTGATTCCTTTCTTTATATTTTTCCCAAAATAATTGGAGATTTTACCAAATGCAAGTTGTCATCTAGCTCAGAGCAGAACTCCTTGTCATCTGTGTTCCCATCTCTGAAACGCTGATAGCTTTAAAAGAAGCTGTTTGGAGCCCTATAAATTAAAAAGGAAATAACAGAGGGGCAACTTCTGGCCAAGCCTTCATTAATGAGAGTTATTATCCCCTAAAGTATAAGGACTGATATTCTACCACTTTCTTTTTCCACCCTGTAGATGTGCAATTGATGTTCTGTAAGTTGTCTAAATATTACTATTCTTCCTACCAGGTTCTTCTCATGGCTGGTGTCTAGGGCCAATGAGTTCCAGTAACAAATTATATTCTAAGAGAACAACTACAAAGAAAAATTCATTTTGCCAGATATAACTGTAAATGCAGCCCGCACTTCAGTCCCCCCACCTGAAAAATTGCTTTTATTGAGGTATTAATTAAAACCATCCACCATACGTTTATGGGACAAGTAGGTTTTAAATCAGCCAGAGAAAACAACTTATTGTTATTAAACCCATAGGTTATAGCATGCCTTAAATGCTCATAGTCCTAAACCCACTGCAATCTCTGTTTCAGGAGATCCTAATAAAAAGAACTATTTGGATACCATTACACTTTGTAAATAACACTAAACTGTTTGGTTGTCTCAGGTTTCCTACAGGCCTTTCTCATTGCCATGCAATGGTATTGAAATCAATAGTCCCCGTTGCCCACCATAATTTCCATAATTTCTAGGAAATGCTTTGATTGTTTCCTTTAGTCTTTTAAAAGTCTGCATGCCAAAATGACATGAACATGCTTCCTATGTTGATTTTTGCTTTAAAAGACTCATCGAAATCCTGTGAAAATAGTAGCTTCTCTAATCTTGAATCAGACCCAAAAAACATGCATTATGTGCACAGAAATGATGAAGTCTAGAACATTTTTCTAGACAAAAAGGGAAGAGATGTTTTATACAAAGTGATAAGTGATGTGAATGGGGTCCTCATATTTACATGGATCCCACACCCTTGGCCTTGGCACCCTCTTAATTTTCTTCTCAATTGTCTTCTAAAATACTTTATGGATGATAAAGGTGGTAAGGAACAGGGAAGTGAATAGTGTGATGCAGGAAGCCAGTGGAAGAGCAGCCTGTTGTTTCCTAACCTGGACTAGTCCCCTAGCCATGGATATATTACCAAGATCTAATTTTAAGCAAGTAACCCACCCCCACTTTCCTTAAGCATTTTGAAAACTCTAGGTGCTGTGTCCTATTTGGGAAATAATAAGGAACAGGATAGGACCCAGGGTGAGAGGCAGGAGACATCAGAAGGAAAGGGGAGTAGGTATCAAAGTATTCAGTGAAATTAAGGGATTGGAAGGGAGGGGAAATTGCTTCTGAGTTTCATGTGGAAAAATGCAAATGGTGAGATGAGTCAGCCTGCAAAATAATGTGCCAGGAAAAGTGATGGAGGCACCAGAGCTTGAGACATTTAAATTACTTTGGATAAAGCACTGGGGTATGGAATATAAAGAGCAGTCGCAAGTGTGCTGCATGTAACTTAACAGCTCATTTTCCTCTCTTCTGGGCCTGGTTGCTCACTGCCCAAGGACAGACAGGGTCCCTGTGGCCCCAGGACAAGAGCTTCCAGTCCTGTGCTGTTGCATGACACAGTCATGGGGCTGCAAGCAGATGGAGAGAATGAGGAGAGGGACAGGCATGTCCTGCTGCTTCACTGATGCTGAGAGTAAAAGGGATGGATAAAGCTTTGATGGAGTTCTGAAAGCATCTCTAACTATGAAGAAGAGTGTCTTCTTACCCCAGCACTTAGTACCACATGCACCAAGTGGTCTGGAAAGCAGTGATGCTGCTGTAGGACAGAGCAGGTAAGAGCCTGGAAGGGTGTTCTGAAAATACATGATTTGCATGCCATTTTTGTCTCTATATGGGCAATTAAACCCCTTCTGACCCCCATCTGTCTCCCTACCACAAGGGTTTATTTGCACCCACCGCCCTATGCTTTGTCCCAGGACAAACCTTAGGCTCAGGAGCCACTGACACATACAGAGCATCTATCTTGTGAGTCCCACTCCTTTGTAGAAGATATGGCTGGTTTGCCTTCCCAGCAAGGGCAGGAAGGCCTAACCCCAGAGCATGGCAGCTGTCTGCTTGTGAGTGATTAGACCAATAAGAAGAAAATCCATAACAAGAAAATGAGGGCAAGCTCTCAAGCTCTGGCTACAGCTTGTCCCTGCTGCTCATGTCTTGGATGATTTGTGTTGAGTTACAGAGATTTTTCTGTTCCTTTTCTCATCCCAAAAGCCACCATCACAAGAGGATGCCAGGTTGCCAGGATGCTTTCTGTACCTGTAGACTTTAAATCAAACCCCACTGGCCGTAGACTAGTCAAATTCCTAGTGACTCCAATGAGAGACAAGCTTGTTTCTTCACTGCAAAATCTTGCTTGCTGGTCAGAAAGCCTGATGAAGTAAGTGGTAGGGGTCGTGGCAGGTATTGTACCATATTCAGAGAGATCTGGGTAATCTGCAGGTGTAATTCTAAGCTACAAATAGTTACAGATGCTTTCAGGACTCCATCAAAGCCTTATACATCCGTTTTTATTCTCAGATCAATCTGATAATAATCTATTGGAGTTCCTATCCATTACTTTTCACTCTGCAGGAACATAGTGTTGCATTTGAAAATAAGTAAATGCATTAAAAAAAAATACTTTCCTATTTTTCATCTGAAAAAGAAAAGCTGAGTAAGAAACAGAGCACAACCTCCACATCTGCAGTACATTAGAATTGCTATTAAATCTTCAGAAGGCAGGAGAGGGTAAATTAAAGTGGTATGTGAAACCCACACCCCTGTCCCTTTTTCAGCTTAACCTGAATGGGGATGAATGCAATTTATCATGTGGCTATTGTGCTGATAAGTTGAAAATGTCTTGTGCTAATATTGCATCTGAGAAACCCCCCCTTTGGAATTTTTTAAACTCCAGGCAGACAGAGACTGAGGAAGTCAGGCCAGCATTACAGTAGAAAAAGAGCACTCTTGTTCATTTTGTGAGATGATTTCACCTTTGTGGGAGCATGTAATAGCAGGACTTACTGTGCTTAGATTCTCAGCAATGTGTTATAGTCCTCCCGACGTTCCATAGCCAAGGAACTCATGTCTGCATGGTGTTCCCAAGATCTTCTAAGTAGAAAGTAATACTGGCTCTTTCCTTGGCATCTTTGCTACATTTTCTGGACTTTGTTACTTCTTTGGATAAAAGGGACACAATGCTCAAGTTGCCTCAGTTAGACCCCCCAAACATGAAAGACAATCTTTTTCCAGACTATTCATACTGATTCTGTGTTGGCCTATTTGGATGACATGCATTAATGTAAATGTACGGACACCTCAAGACCCCTTTGTTTTAGCTAGTACAAGAAAATAGAGCTCTTACCAGAATAATGTATGTGCTATGCATTTCACTTCCTCACTTTACTAGGTATCACAAGGTGTGCCATGAACATTTTCTGGGTATTAGATTAAATTTCTACAAGGGAACGAGAAATGCATTCCATTCTGAAGAGGAGTGTAAGACACTTCTTTCAAGTAACCTTCCCTCCTCAGGCATAGCTGGTGAGACAGCATTTTTAACCTCCAGTCTCTATAGTCATGGCATTTCCTGACAAGCCTTAGCAAGCAGTTCAAATCTCTCAGTCTAGACTTGAAAGAATGGTTCATCTTGAGTTGAGGTATTCTGTTGTCAAGCAGGCTTCATTTTAAGGGATGACTATCAAAGTTTATCATCCTCACTGCTAGCCTTATACTAGCCCTGCTCTAGCAATGTAAACATGTCTTCTCTCTCTCTAGTTTTGGCTCAGTTGGGAGGCGAATGAAAGGAGAAAGAAAGGGGGAAAAAAAACCCCAACCCACAACTAAAAACAACAAACAAACAAACAAACAAACCCACCAACAAACAAAAGAGCAAAAGCTTCACATTCCCTTACAGAGTTTTTAAAAGAACAGGGATCAACATGGTGAGTTTCTACTATCAAAGCGAATTCAGAAACTGAGCCCAGAAACATTCTCTGAATCGCCACACAGTGCTTCAAAGCTCTTTGTGGCAATTAAAGTACTGATTTGATGTAAGATTTTAGACAACTTGTTTAATATGCTCATTTTGCAAAATAGTTCCATGATTCCCAACACCATCAGGAAACAGGGTCTTGTGAAATATTATTATTTGATAAGGCTTGGAAAGTTCCTGTGCTCGAATATCTCATTTTTGGTATCTATGATCTCATACTTCCCACAAAAATTTACCAGTTACCTGTGTCCTTGAATTCTTCAGTTCCTTCCTCATACGGGAGGTCACAAGGCACATGTTAGTGGGAAATGACAAGAGCAGAGAAGTGTGTTGCTTCTGTAATGTTCTATAAAGCCCCAGCCTCCGGAATGAAACTGCCTCCTTTAGGATGTTGCACTGCAATACATTTTATTGCAAAAGACATTAAAGAACAGTGAGTTACAAACAACTGACATTGCAAACAACTAACTTTCATTTTAAAGAAACTAAAAGAAGGTTAGACATGCCCAGCTCCAACCTGAGCTTTGCTGCAGTTCAACACTATGCAGCTGAGACAACCCTTACCCATGAGCTACACATGATGCAGTACAGCAGACTGAGGTGAAAACCAGCAAAAACTAACACTGTCTTTTCCAAATACAGTCTTGGATAGCTGTAATTTTTGCAGCTCAAGAGAACAGCCACGGGTGAAATAAAGATTTTGGCTGAGGAGGGCATGAGCTTTAAATCCCTAGTGGTAGGAGTCAATGAGAAAACAAAATCTTAATGCATTCTGCTCACAACAATGAATCTAAGGTAAGTCAGACAGCATCTGACAGAGGAAAGTGCACTGACTGCAGTTAGACAGAAGGAAATTTTCACCCTCTCAACACAGTCTCTGAACTGTTGAATGCAATTGGCCTTCTTCTTCCTCCTCCCTCCTCAGTAGACTGAGGGGGCTGATAGAATTCAGTGGCTGCATGATCCACACTGAGATGACAGATACATATGCTCCTGCTCACACAGAAATCAGCTAGCTATTCAAAAAGGAGGCAAAATTGTTCCAGACCTCGAGCCTGCCTTGACCCAAGGGTCAAGAGATGCCTCAACCATGCTCTGCAAGTCACTTTTAGGGAGAAAATGACAGTTATTAAAGGGTTCTTTGTTTTAATGAAATTAAAGCAAAGAAACAAACAAAACCACACACACAAAATCAAACCAAACCAAACCAAACACAAAACCAAAACCACCACCAACAAAAAAACCCACAAACAAATAAACAAACAAAAAAAAAAAACAGCCAAAGAAAAGCCCACAAACAAACAAACAGACCCCTTAATTAAATTTTTTTTTTAATGCCATGGACAGCTAAGTTGTAACTGTCAGCACATTCTCCTTTTTGATTTCCCCTCTCTCACTTGCTACAAATAGAAATTCAATGATTTTAACTCATTTACAGATATTCCACAAGGGACTTTGCAAGAAGTGACTTATACAGAATCCCACAGACTCAAACCTCAAATCTCTCAGTTGCTTCAAACCACAGACAAATTCAAATCTTCATCTGCCACTCCTGCAGAATGGCAGGAACTAAGCTTGAGATGGTGCATCCATGACTGGCAATGCACAGTGAGATCCAGACTTCCTGAATTCCACATCCAGTGAATCCAAATAACACTCCCTTTCCTACATACACAATCAGGCCCTTACATTATTTGTTTTATATACACTGTCATATTTTACAATGGGACTTGCATGAATTTTAAAATGAGTAATCATTTTATATACCCAAGAAGCACAAGAGCACCTTCAGTCATCAGCAGCTTATACCACATGAAATCACTACCCTTGAGCATTATGAGTTCATTGGTACCTTGTTTTCATGGCTAAATATTGTAATTCCTAAGTGGTTTCTCTAGGATTTCAGCAACATGAAATGACCTTGGAACCCATCCCTCTACCTGCACTCCACTGAAGAGCAATGCTCTGTGGAGGCTGTCAAGGAGTTGAAGATACCATATGATTGATTTCAACTCATAACTCTGCTGATAGGCTTTAGGAGGATTCTTCTTTGGCTTTGGTCACACCAGTTCTCAGTCACTGATTAATTCTCTCTTGGATGCCATACCTTGAAGATTGGTTAGCTGCTGTTGAGTGGCAGGTCATTAATCACAGGACAAAGCCAATTGCTCTTTTGAAGGAAATTCATGCATTGTTTTTAGATGTAGAATAAAATCATATTCCTCCAATAATCACATCTGAATATGTCATATCATCAGGAATGACAAGCTTCCAAAATGTCATTGTTTAATATGGTATTCCCTCGAGGAAGAAAAGCAGGAAGGGAATCTTAATTCTACTTTTCCAAGATTATTTTTTTACTTTTCTTTCAGCTAAGTTTTCTTGTGCCTGTTTCCACAGTACCAGTAACAATTCCCCCCAACACACACAAATTGCTGAAATCATCTGTGTTATTTGCTTTATTACAGCTCAGGCAGATGAGATGGGAAAAGCTGTCTTTGCAATATCTGACATCATGTGTGAAAAGATAAAATAAAAAGAAAACCACTGAACTACTGAGAATTAAAGTAGCTCTTGTTCCAACATGTTCACTGTTCTCTTAGGTTCATACGTCTGGCTGGGTTGAAGAGTGCAGGGTGGCAAGTAGGGTTCATTCAGGAGTTTGATATTTATTTTAGGGAGCAGCCTTCTTTTTTTTTTATGTCCCAAAAATGCCTGGAGACAGTCCTGGAGATTGGATTTTTTTCATTCTTCAATACAGTGTAAGAAATGCTGCAAAGGGATAACTTTGGGTGGAACCAAGTGGAGAAGAAACATACCAGATGTTACAAACCACCCTAATGTTAGAGCACAAAGAGCTTAATGTGCAAATTTAAACCCTTCAGCTTTTTCACTTAGAAAGGGAAACCAGACTTTCTGACCCTAGAAGTTCTTGTAGCTCTATGAGCTGCTTCAGTGCTTTGCATCACAATTACACGTGAACATACTGGGCTATGAACTTCAGGAGATCAGTAGCTACTTCTCAAGGGTGAGCTGTTTCTACAATAAAACCAAAGAAAGAAGGGCTTCAGTGAAAGTGTGGTCTGGGAAACCTTACTGACACTCCAGAGAAACCTATTCACACCTCTGAATGACAGTCCTTAAACTGAAATGATTTCAGGATACAGTAGGGAATCAGAAAATAGTTTAATAATTATTTTTCTCTAAGTAATCTCCCCTCTTTTTTCTCTGCTTTTTTAAGCTTTGCAGAAGTTATTTAGTATCAATGCAAAATAAATTTAGGGGAAAAACTTTTAGCATTAAATTAACTTTTCATTGCATTTTAGCATTTTTAATCCAGCAGACAAAAAAAATCATTATTTTCTTAAATTTAATTAATTTACTAAACTCCTTATGGTTCATTGAATTCAATCCTGTATCTGCGATCTTTCTGGGTCCATTAAGCTCCTGGGGTTCAACTTCATCTCTTCTAACTCATAAAAATCTCATCAAAATGGAAATAAAATGCAATTTTGAACTTGCTAATGAAGGGAAAAAATGTTAACTTTCCAGTGCTGTTGAATTAATGGATTATCTTTGCCAGTCTATTTTAAAGGCGAAAACTTTCACACTGGGGCAAACTTATAAAAGAGGGAATAATTGCACAAAGAGGCAGTAGCTGTACCAGTATTTTTCATTGCTTTATTCTGCCACTACCTAAGATATTACTGCATTAAGATTTCTTTCCCCTGAGCTTGCTTTGTCTTCTATCCAAGCAAGATGGATACGAATATTCTTATAGCATATCACATATTGTTCTGAAACTGCTGAAATAGTCCTAGATGTCAAATGCTCATTATGGCTTCAGTTCAGTAAAGCACAGAAACACCTGAAAAATTTTAAGCCTGGAGAGTAATCGTAGTTTACCAGTTTGGAGCAAAGGCTTTTGATGTGTGGAAAGTGAAAGTAGACTTTAATTACCTAAGCAGTGATTAAAGTATGTGTGTGGAGCTGGGGTGGCCTTCGGCTTTGGTATTTTTGAGATCAGGTTTTGGTTTATCACCAAAAATATTTTAGTTTGCTTCCACTATAGTCTTGCAGTTTCAGTCTGATTTGGTAACATCTTCTGATTTTAAATCAGGGCAGAGTAACAAACGGTTGGACACTGCTAAGTTCCACTCCAGAAATACCTGCTTTCCAATGCCATAGGAAACAGTTTGGGTTTCTTCTAATCCCCAAGTATATAAAGAACTCACATCTAGTAATTATAGAACTGACCTTGTTTTCCCTCCTAAATCTTTTTCAAATTGGCCCTTCCAATACAAGACTTCTTTTATCTTATCTTGTCTGGGTTTTACCTTTCCTTGGAAAATAAATTGTATATATTTTTTGTAATATTTTAATTCCCTGTAATGTCATGATTTGAAGGAGGCAAAACAGAACTTTTTCAAGATGACTTACTGTATGAAATAACTAGGAAGGTAGACCTTGGAAAATATAAATAAATTTAAAAACCCCACCTTTTCTTTTAGCCTGCGGAAGATTTAAAAAAAAAAAAAAAAAAAAAGATATTAATGTATTGAAAAAAGTATTGAAAGCAGGATGAAAAGAAACTTAAATGTCTTGCTTATCTCCGTGAAATGAAAATTAATTCAAAATTCCACAAACAAACAAACAAAAATATTCTCAGACTTTTCTAACACAAAGCAATATACATTTATAGATAGATATATATATTGCTCAATAAATAAGTGCTCAGTATACTATTTTTACTGTCATTACCATCATTACTATCATATGCACAACTGAATCATGCTCATGGACCAAGCCAGATTAGTTTAATGCCTGTGGTAGTCACGCACAAGCAGTGATCAAATCAATGAGTTTTTCTTATTAGCAGCACTTAATTACCATCCTCTAAACTCAAAACCAGAATGACGGATGATTAAGTCTTTAGGAATAACACTGATTATCTTTCAGATAGACAAGGAGTTGATCTAATGACCCCAGATCTGTAGGTTTGTCTTCTCCCCACATTCCCTCTTCTGGAGAAATCTCACATGACTGAATGAGGGCTCAGTGGATTCTCTTCTCTGAATGAATGTATCTATATTCAGTTCTCAAACAATGAGATTTTCATCTTCTGTCCATTGGATACAGATGATTATGGCTTCTTTAGGTGACTATCAGGATTTCCTGCTTTGGAGAAGCAAATCCCAGCATGCTGCCCAGGATGCCTCCAACTGGCTTACTCTACTCCATGCCAACACCGACAAAATGGTCCCGGTGGAAGTGTTGATGTACGATCCTGAATCACTATGCTTTTCCAAGGTGACCAGTTTCTGTGCTCCCTTCAACCCATTTGTGACTGTCAGTTAATTAGCTAGCTAATTTTCCCACCTGCATGCATGGATGCTTGATGGAACTTTGCCATGCTAACTTTGCCTAGCTTCAGGAGTTCAGCCCTGGAATAAACATCCAAGAGCTGAGGGGTTTATAAGGAAAGAGCTTGTCTGAAACAGGTTTCTCCAGCCTGGCTTTTAGTACTCTCATTTAAATATTAAAGGCATCTTCAGATTATTATAATTGTGTCTACATTTCACATTCATATCTCCTACCTAAAATATCAGGAAATAATCTAATTGGACCTAGTCTCTATAACTTCTGTTGCTGTAGTCTCTTTATTCCTGTCTCGCTATATCTTCACACAAGTCAGAGGAAAATGAGCAGAATTTCCAGGAACAGTGCAATTAGTAGTGATAAATTCTGCTACATCCACTCACAATAAATCTTTCACATTTCTGAAGTATCAGAATGCACCTTGAATAGGACAGAGGTGTGTACTAGTCACAGCCTGTGACAGAGTACCCTGAGCAGATTATTTCAAAAGCAGGTACTCCTTTCACTTGCTTTGTCTCTCTGTGTTATCTCTCCCCCTGTGTTTGTACAGCATCTTACATGATGAGTCCTGTTTGCCTCAGGATAGGAGTGCAAATGAGAAACAGTAGGACAAGGAGATACAATAGACTTGCCTGTGATTTAGCAAAGGTGGTGCAACAAAACTCCAGGTTACTGATGGACGTACAACTCTTCCCTTTCCAAATTGGTATTGGTGGGATATCAATCCATTTTCACCAGATCTAGATCCTCCTTCCTGGGTTCAGTCCAGGTAACCTGACACTTGGCTGAGCATGGGCAGCCTAACCATATTCTGCAAACAGCATAAAAGACAGACTTCTCCACTGGGCAACCTGTGAACCCACATGGGTTCTCTGTGGCTGCCTGCTTCTCCCATTGAGTACAGACATGGGGGTCATCTCATTCTCCTATTAAATACTGAAAGATAAATCAAGCAAACCTAGATAATTTTATTTTTCTTGCTTCCTCCCCAGAATGGGGGTGTAACCAAGGGAAAGAAAATAAACTGTATGCTCTGATAATCTCTTCTGAATAGCCAGTTCAGCTGTGATTACCTGGCTGTGTCATTACCTAATGTCAGTTAAAATGAAAGGCAATGTGGATGCCAGGAATTAGATGTGACACAGAGAGGTGATCTGGAGGAATGTGGCTTCCTGGCATGCTCTGTGTTGCAGTCCCTGCAGCTACTGCCAACCTGGAAACATATGCTGGTTGATTGCTTAATCCCAACTCTTGTAGTCCCATGAATATTTGGAATCTCAGCTTTTGGTTTTTAACACACTGTTGTAGTTAGAATTAATAATTAAAAAAAAAGTAAAAATCTGGCAACTGTGATGTGAAAGCGAATTCAAGATTCAAAATTTAGGAGGGAAAGGAAAAGAATCTCCTAAGTATTCAGCTTTTAGAAACCTTCATGTCTGAAGATGGTGCTGAGTGGCAGGGAACAGCACATTCATGATTTCAGAGTACTTGTTGAGGAGTGATTCAGTGCCCAAACTCCCTATCCAGACAATGTGTTGCAATAGCAGCAGTCAGAAAAAAGCCTCTTAAAAGCAGGTATAAAGATACTTCATTTGCTGTTTCACCCCTGCTTTGATCACACATAAGTTCTTTTTGTCCCTATGGAAAGCTCATAAATACCAGGCATTCATTCCTCCACAGATTTTTTCACAATAACTCAGTGATATCCAGTTATTTCTATTCCATTCAAATTTTTTATTCCTTCCTTCCTTCCTTCCTTTCTTTTTCTTTTTTTTTTTTTTCCAGACAATAGTTTTCCTCATAACACGAGTACTTGGGGAAAACATTAAATTCTTCTAATTTACTGCATTAGTTTATCAAGGCTCTTATTCCTCCCTTTCCCCCCCCCCCCCCCCCCCCCCCCCCCCACAACCCTCTTCTTTTTTGTTTATTTTTTTTTATTTTAACTAACATTTTACTTTATTTATTTATACATTATCACTAACATTTCTGTTT
>JANIJG010018245.1:25466-58483 GCA_024611175.1 Megaceryle torquata | reverse complement strand
GGTTGGTTTATAGTTTTGACTTTATTAATTGAAAAAGTGTATTAAAATTACCTCTACCCAACTGGGGTCCCACTGGCTATCTCATGGAGATTTTATTCAGTTGGTGAATGATGGCAATTAACTTGTGCCCTAATTATTAAATGATTACTTGATATAATTATGTGGTTTATGTTGACCTACTGATACACAGATAATTAATAATGCCACTCAGGCAGATAAATCACTTTTTCCAAAAGACTTGTTTGTTATATTTTTTACTTTTGGTCATAATTAATATTCCATTGGATTTGAATGCAAGCTGTGAGGACTGTTGTTTTGCTGAGAATTATCATGCTTTCTGCAGAATTCAGATTTCACTAGCTTTTAAAGGGTCGCCCTTGGACACTGGCATCCTAGTCCTGATTGCTACCCTTAAAGGGAACACCCTGGATGAGCCTCACTTCAGGGGAAGTTTCCCACTAAAATGGAGCTCCTTTAGGGCAGCTCAAGCTGAGCACCCATCACTGCCAGGCAAGAGAATCCTCAGCCTCTTGGCGACTTCCCTGACCAAATTCAATCCTTCTAACTCAGAAAGTGAGGAGGTTGGCAAGGGCTTGGGGATGTGCTTCCCAGAAGCCTGTATTCTCCTTTTATCACATCTCTGGGGAAACTGGTACCATAGAGGTTACCTGCCTTCCCCTGCCCTTACCAAGCCTCTAAGTCTGAAGTCACCACCTCATTCCACAACATACCTTGAAACACCACCATTGGATCTGGGAAGGTGGATACTTTTTCCCTTCTTGTGTACCTGTATATAAAGAAGCAATGTCCATCCCAAAACGTTATTCATGACTCAAGTCATCATCTTTACCAGCCCACAGTAATGTCCAAAAATACAAGGCAAGCAAGCTGTCCCTGTAGAGCCTGGGTCAGTTCTACCTTATACCACTGCACCAGCTATTTAGGACAAAAAACTTTCAGTCAAGCTAATTCAAGATGTGTCTTGATATACTGTCTTTTAAAACCAGAACTATAAGGAAAATCATTCTGGCAAGTGTATAATGCTGAATATTAGCTTTAATCATATCCTTTTACACACAGCACTCTAATGTTTGAATACATTACAATTCTGGAGCCTCAGTTTGGTAGCCTTCACTTTGGAGAGTGGAGAGTGCACACATTTCCCTGCTAATTCTCTTAAGAGGCAATATTTGTGGTTGTGGCTCATATCCACATAGGACTTGGAGACACTTCTGGCTCCTTAAAATCAGAAATTAAAGCCATATTATTTTCTCTGTTCCTGTGCAACAGATGTAAAACCTTAACAGCCAACACAAAAGCTACGTGTCTCTTAAAACAGCAGGGAGCAGAGGTCAAAGAACTTGCCCAAAGACAAAAGGAAGATACGTGGAAGAACTACAAATCAGCTAACCTCTCCTGGGCAATATGTCTGTGATTTCTGCACATGAGAAGTATTGCTGCAAATGCATTTAGTTTCTTGTATTTGAGGATTAGTGTTCCTATTATTCCTGTGAGAGGTCTTATATAAGAAGACGAGTTGATATTGAAAAATTTGCCACCTAAGAGAATAAAATTGTTTACAATTGATGACTATATTTAGACATTTATATGAACATTTGAATGACCTACTCTTTCAGATTTATGGCATGGCAAGGACAGACAGACAGAAACACAGACTGAAGAGTGAAACAGAAAAGTAGTAATATGTAGCCTATCACAGCCAAATTTCCAGATGTTTCTCGAAATTTTACACATAGATTTTTTTTTCCTGAAAAAACTTAACGATCTGCAAACAGCTTTCCCAGTCTGTGAAATCTGTTGAAAAATGGAAGATGTTTACCATTCCAGTTTTGGCTAAAAATTTGACATTTCAAAAGATCTACATATGGAAATCCAGGGAAGATCTATGAATGGATTAATATCTCTATACTGAACTAATTATATTTTGGTATTTTGGCTCTGAAAATGTTTTTCAGATCAGAAAATGTAAGAATTAAATATTTTCACCATTTAAAAACATTTTATCTGAAGTATTTCAAGGGGGAATAATTACTAAAACCCCTTACCAGCTTCTGACAAATCAAGATGTTTGTGTGGAAAACAACAGCATGACTCCCTGAAGGAAACTCCTCTTCATCTCTATTGGAGGCTGAGACTTGAAAACACTTAGAAAAGAATAGGGCCGCCAGCACTGATGGGAGCAAAGAGGTTGACCTCAGACATGCATGAGCAGCTCTTTTCTTTTTTAAATAAATTTCTGATACAAATTGAAATGTTAGACTCGATTAAGTTTCTTCTGCTCAGTACCTCCCAGCTGTACTGCAAGGTGGGGGACTGTGAAAGATGGATGTTGTTCACCAAAGTGAACAAAGGCTCTTCTGCTTAGGCAGAGCTCCTGATCCTATGGGCTGATGGTTTCTGAGACCTTCAGATCTTATAACTGGGTAATTGTGCTAACAGTGAAAGTTGTACTGTCTGGTCCAGAGCAAGAAACAAAGCATGTTGGTTCTAATATGTGACTGACTTAATGCTGCTGCAGTAACCTTAATACCTTTTATTTATTTATTTATTTAATTTCTTAATTTTTATTATTTTTATTTTCTTGGCTGTTTTTAATGTTAACTGTGCAGTCTTAATGGAACTGTAAATGAACTCCTTTTCTAGACTGTATTTGCAATACAATGCTACTTTATTTCACACCTTATTACAGCCCCTACTTCACAAGGCTGCCCAAAGTCATCAAGCACGAAGTGGTATTATTGTGCAGACAGTGCAGCTTAGCAAAAGTGGCCCAAATAGCAGGGCTGATGGTGGGTGCCTTACAATATCTACCTTAGAACCAAAACCAACCCCCCTGATTCATTCTTGTATCTGCTGATATTTCCAAAAGACTAATAGTTATGAACTGCATTTCCAAACAAAGTGTAAAAATTTTGTTCCCTCTGGTAGTGCTTCTGTCAGACACCATTACTACAGAAGCCCAGTAGGTTTTTGTCTTTCTTGATCAGTGTTTGCAGGAAACACATGGAGACACCCAAATCTTTCCAGGCCCCCTTTTGCATCCATGTGTCTTTCCAAGCCTAAGAAAAGTGGCAACACTGGACTGTGGAGATAAGAGTTCTTGTCTGGTTCCAAACTCAACAGTGTAATAAGACCAGCAAATCTTGGCAAATATTGTCCTCCATCTCTGGCTGCGCAGTCCTGCCCCCAGTCTTGTGCTACCACTCTATTCACATGTGAGTCTGTGCAGTGGGATGGTTAAAGATGTTGATGGAAAACTGAGAAAAACAAACAAATAGTATTATGGTTTGGGCTGGTAACTGCCCAGTCACATGAATATCAATGACAGCTAAAGCAGGAGGAGGCTGGACCATGTATCCAATCCACTAGGTCCAGTGGGCATTTCTAAAAACATCAGGGCTGGAGTTCCCACTTCACTAAACAATACACAGCTCTGAGTACAGATTCCCATACAATTACATGAGACCATTTATGCTCTCATTGTAATGCTTCCCCTCTCTCCTCACCAAATATGAATGTTCCATATCTCTTACATAGGAGTGAAATATTTGCAGTCAGAAATTCTGAGTTTCCAAATGCCAGAGATACCCCAGGGAATCCCACAGAAGAATCTGTGTGGCACTGGCACTGTGGCAGTACAGGACTAATTCCATGGAAGAATTTAGGAATGGCCAAGGCAGAGCACAGACCTGGAGAGAATTGACAGAAGATGGCATTTCACATTCATTAGCACTTATTGCATTAGCACATTAGCATTTATTGTCATAAATATGGTAATTTCTCACCTGCCTCCCTTTTGACCCTCGGGATGGTAAAGTATGAATGAAAAGCAACTTTCATGGTCGATTAAAATTTTAAAGACATACCTTTGGGTATTTTTGTTTCCAAAAATGATATTTTAGTTCAAAAGTGAAAAACATAAAGGAAAAAATAAATTAAAAAATCTGTTGTAAGGATAGAAATGTGCCCTCCATTCATTTAGTATTTTCAAGAGAACAGAATTCAACATTGGCTTTTATGTTATTCTTTTTAAAACTGAATCTTTTATAAGATGTAGATCTCAATACAACTCACTGCTGGTAAAACTGTGTTCTGGAAAATGAAAATTGTCTCAAAATATAAGTGTTGAATCTGATATTTGAGCAAAAAACAGCCATTATTCTAGGCAAGTTCTATTTTTTCAGTGTAGTGGTAGGATGCTTCACATGACTGGAGTGCCACAATCAATGGCTACAAGCTCTTCAGGAGGGATAGACAGGAAAGGAGAGGCAGTAGAGTGGCCCTGTATGTTAGAGAATGCTGTGAGAGCTCAGAAATCAACTATAGTGATGATGCGGTTGAGAGTGTTTGGATTAGGTTAAGGGCCAATAACACTGATCTCGCCATGGGAGTCTGCTATAGACCTCCCAACCAAAGCAGTGAGGTGGATGAAGCTTTCTATAAGCAGTTGGGAGAAATCTCACAGTCACTTGCTGTTGTTCTTGTAGGGGACTTTAACTTCCAGGGTATCTGCTGGGAATACAACACAGCAGAGAGGGAACAGGGAGGTTCCTGGAATGTGTGGAGGACAACTTTCTCACACAGCTAGTAAGTGAGCTGACCAGGGAGGGTGCCCTCCTGGATATGCTTCTTGTGAACAGGGAAGAGCTTGTGGGGGAGGTAAAGATTGGAGGCCATCTAGGGCACAGTGATCATGAGATGATTTGAGTTTTCTATCCTTGGAGAATCAAGGAGAGGGGTTAGTAAAACTGCCACCTTAGACTTCCAGAGGGCAAACTTTGACCTGTTCAGAAGACTGATGGAGAAAATCTTCTGGGAGGCTGCCCTGAAGGATATAGGAGTCCAGGAAGGCTGGACATATTTCAAGAGAGAAATCTTAAAGGCACAGGATCAGGCTGTCCCCATGTGCTGAAAAACAAGCAGACAGGGAAGGAGACAGGCCTGGCTAAATAGGGACCTTTGGCTGGATCTCAAGAACAAAAGGAGGGTCTATGAGCTCTGGAAGAGGGGGCAGGTCTCTCATGCAGACTATAAAGATGTAGCAAAGCTCTGCAGGGAGAACGTTTGGAGAGCCAAAGTGCAGCTAGAGCTCAACCTAGCTACGGCTGTTAAAGATAATAAAAAATATTTCTATAAATTCATTAATGACAAAAGAAGGATTAGGGAAAATCTCCCTCCTTTATTGGATGCAGAGGGAAACATAGTAACAAAGGATGAGGAAAAGGCTGAAGTGCTCAATGCCTACTTTGCCTCAGTCTTTAGCAGTGGAACTGGCTGTTCCCTGGACACTGAGCCTTATGAGCTAGGAGACAGGGAGGGGAAACAGAATGAGGTCATCACATTTAAAGAGGAAGTGGTCAGTGACCTGCTACACTTCTTGGATGCACACAAGTCTATGGGACCAGATGGGTTACACCCAAGGGTGCTGAAAGAGTTGGCAGACATGCTCGCCAAGCTGCCTTCCATGATTTACCTGAAGTCCTGGCTAACTGGGGGGGTCCCAATGAACTAGAGGGTAGCAAATGTAACACCCATCTACAAGAAAGGCAGAAAGGAGAATCCAGGAAACTACAAACCTGTCAGTCTGACAAAACCTGTCTGTAAAAAAAAAGCTTGAAAAGCAAAGGATTTTTTTTTAAATCCACAAATAAAACTTCCTGCTTGAAATAAAATCTGATTTTCAATTCACTAATGACCTTTTACTGCTTTGAGTTGGCAAAGCTCTGCCTCCTTTTCCCAAGTCTACTGCACTCTGCATGGCTATTTTCTAGGCAAGTGTTAGCTTTAGTCTTTTTAAACCTGTAGAAAGTCTTGAATTTTTAGTGTCTAAAAAAATCTCTGTGGTGATGGATGAGTGAACCACCCACAGGTGAAGAGATCAAAGATCCATGATAATTGCAATTTAGCAACAAAGGACAAAACAGAGGGACAGGAATCTTTGTGAAATGAGAATAAAGAGAAACATATAAGGGAGCTAGTTAATATCTCATTTCTTGGGTTTTTAATGAGTCAACTTGATGCAGGATGATGAATTACCTGCCAGCTTTGACTCTACAGATAGAGTGGCATCACTCTGAACTGATATTCACTCATGACAGGGAAGAGAGAAGGTGGTTCCTCTTAGGAAACAGTTTATTGCCACTTCCAAAAGCATCATTGCTGAAGATACAAACCTGGGAAAGCTGATTTACATTTCACTGTAGCAAAGACAACCCTCCTTTTCAAGCTTTGGAACGGTGACAAAGCAGTGACTTTATACTGACACATCAAGGACACTGATGCGAGACATCTCCATTAGTAGTTCTGGAAAGAGCCTCAAGAGTCCCTGGAAGGGAGAGTGGATCTGGGCATGAGCAATGCTATGTTAAGACATGACATGGCCCTCACAAATCTCAGCAGGGTGTTTTTTCTCATGCATTGGTACCAAGCCCAAAGTTTCCACATTGTATCTCCACTTACTTTAAATATCTGCCTGTTGCTTCTCAAAGGTAAAAGCCATGAGGAGGTCTTTGAGCAATTACCTGTGAAAATCACATCCTCAGAGACTTGCTCCCTGTCACTCATCAGAGTCAGTTGCCCAAATATGACTTCAAGCACGTCTCTAGTAAACTTAGCAAGGCAGTAGTAACAAAACCCATCTACATGTTGCTATTCTAAAACTTCAGCCTGGATATGGCATTGTCAGGTCCTAGTCTTGTTGATACAAATATCATAAATGTTATACTGCTTTCAAGGTGTTCGCAGTCTGGCCCTTCACTCTCATTTCTCCCTACATTCCTTAACGTTGCACTATTTTTTTCAATTGAACACCTTCAGGGTGAATGCTTCACCCATTTTTTTATTATTATATTTTTCTCCAGAATTTCTTTAATGACCTACCCAGAGGAAGAGCAAGGGCTAAAGTATTTATGTATGCAGATGAAACTGTTCTAGTTGCTGTTAATGATATTTGCTTCCATTCCTAATACCCACTTTCCCAAAATGACATGTATGATCACCAGGCTTAATAATATTAATCTCTCTCAATCTTAACAAAACTCTACCAGCCTCTCTTTGCTAGCACATTTAATCCTTCTAATACCTTTAATACACCTGAACCCATCTGTTAAACCTGGGTGTGAACAGATTCTAGTTTTGGACTTATGTGTGTCTTTGATAAATTTACTCTCTAGATACTTAAAAATACTCCCCTCCCATAGTAAACATACTGCTGATTAGAATGCAAATAGAGTTAAGTTGTTTTCAGCACCTGGCGTTGAGGAAAAGGTAGAGATGTGGATATCTGAATGAGTTTACTTAATATTTTGACTTAATCTGATCATGATGTTGCCCACACACATGAGGAATTAATGTCTGTCTCCCACAGTTTTGCTTGGGCTAATTATGCTTTTAGGCTTTGTCAGGCCACTTGATGTCAAAGTTTTGGCAATTTGCCTCTCTTCCCTACAAAACAGCCTGGAGAGACGCTGGAAGTGTCCAGAGGTTCTTTTTCTTCATGTTTGTTCTATGGTTGGAGGAAGTTCAAACTCTCACAAAGTACAGTCTTTCTGAATACAGAAGACCTGGCTTAGTACTTCTTCTTGTGGTGTCATACAGAGACACTGAAACATTCAAACTTAATATATGGCATCAGTGAGCTCTGTGGTACCAGCCTAGCCTACAATGGCTAGAAGTCTGTCATGTGTTTGGGAGCAGGGCACAGCTGGTAGTCAAGGCTCCTCTTCTTCTTAAATTCATTCTGTAGACTCAGAAACCAGCACAGCTAAATTTGCCACATAAAGAGAAAGTTTTGTGACATTACAGCTGATCCTGCTTTGATCAAAAGGTTGGACTAGATGACCTACGGAGGTCCTTTCCAACTTGAAATATCCTTTAATACTAAAGCAAATCTCATTACCTTTGGTAGGGAAAAGAAAGGGATTAGCTAATGACTTTTGAGCACTTATATTTTGAAAATTCTGGAATCCTTTCTTAATTTTTAAATATGTATTTTTACACTGTATGCATACCCCCACACATATGCAGGACATCTTTGGATCGGTGTTGTCAGAGCAAGCAGCTAGAATAAAACTTAGTCAAGTGCTCAAACATAAGGGCATATGAGATGAAAAATAAGAAAAATTGAACCTGAAGTGAAAGCAAGTTGGGATTCTTGCCTTGCAAATGACAGGCAGGCAAGATTATGGGAGGAGACTGGAAGAAATTAGGAAAGAGGTTGAAACAGAAGAAGCTTAAAGCTTATTCTGTGCCCACATGTTCTGAAGTGACATAAAGGTCTCTGTTTAACTGAGATGTTAATATGGCTGCTTAAGCATATTCGTGTTCCAGATTTTTTTTTTCAAGCATTATAGCATTTATCATAGCTTCTTTGCTACCAAAGAATTCTGCCTAAATCAGGTCAGCTTTCTCTTTCTGAGTACAGGAAAGCCTGTCCTGAACAGGCACTTGTGAATGCATGGCTTTGGAAATGAAGCAAAACTTGCCATTACCTATTGTGTATTCGTTTCTACTTGTCAGACTTTGTGATAAACACTCAGGCTTGCCACGGACCTTTCTTTCGATGTTAAGGGGGTTTGTAAGCATTTTTCTTCCTTTACCTTTGTTTACACTGACATTAAATATAAGGTGGGTTTAAGTGCAGAATAGCTGCAAGGCCATCTCCTTTTTTGTACTGGGCATAATTTTCCAGTGCATCATGAACTGGCTTCATCCACATCCAGCTTGATCAGGTTACTGCTCAGGAGACTGCATTGTGCCCATCCCTGTCAATTTTGTATTCAAGGGGAAGAAAGAGAAACCAAGCTGTAACAATGTTAAAATTTTAATACCTGTTTCTTTGTCTCACACAAGCCCCAATATATGTTTTGAATCTGGCCAGTTTCCACCTAAAAAGAGTGGAAGATGGAGGAGAACTGACCAGAAAGCAATACATCAGCTGTGGGTTGCCTGGGGTAGCATAACTGGCAGCTCATAAGGCTTTTTAAATGAACAACCATTTTCTGAAAACTGATTTTGCATGCTGTGGATTAAATAAATGAGTTGGGCATCTGATAACTTGCTCAGGTCTGAGGCTGTGAAGTGACTGGTGTGGAAACACTAGAGAGAAAAGAATAAACCCAGTATCATGCTAGCCTGGCACTAGCTTCCCAGAGGTTACAGAAAAGTCAAATGCACCCCTCTTTCCCTTGTGTCTAACAGTGGTTTATTAAAAAGAGATAAAATCACCAACTTTTACCCACTCCAAGAAGGAACGCTCTTATTAATCCTTAATTAAGATGCTCCCTATAGTTACAATAATCACACTCATTTTAGCAGGAAGAGGAGTTAGAATAAAACAAAAATCCTGAGCAACAAGATACAAACAATATTGAAGCAAGAACATGCAGTAAATTTGGGAGAACTGCTAGCCTGTGGAGGGGAAGGAGTCAGATATTTTGAGTGGAACTTCTCTGTCATAGTAATATAAGCTTAAATTAATTTATTTGTGTAGTCCAGGCATTACAGTTGCTGTAATGGAAACAACACTAACTTCAGATTAATTTTTTTTTCTTTTGGCAATTTATTAAGCTTTAAACCTTTAAACATTTTAATAAAAATACAGAAGTACAAAACAAAACTCTATGTGGTTCATATTTTATTCAACAATATTGCTGAATAAGAGACATCCCCTTTAGGGCAAAAAAATGCCACTTCCATTTCATACTGTACTTATTTCTCTAATGTGTCCTAAATGATTATTTGCCAAGAAGCATATTATGAGACCATCATTTTTCCCTGGCACAAAGGATGTTTCTGCTTCCCAGCAGTAAGAGATTTTCTGCCTCTTTCCACCTTTTTCCTTTCCCATTTTTCTTCTGTGTGTGTGTGTGTGTATGTATGCTGGCACATACACATGCTGGCATACAACCTGCATTATAAACAGCAATTCTACATGCCAAGCAAGATGCTCTGCAACCTTAGCATTGGTGGACTTTCAGAACAGCATCCTCAGAGGACTGACTTTACCATTTATTAGCAACATCACAGAAATGGCAACAGATATCCCTGTCCCACCCTTCCCGTGCATTATTCATGAGGTGTAGATGTGTCATGATAATTGCTTGGGTAAATCACAGACTTCTTTCATTGGGACATAGTCTGTGGACCTTGAGGAGAAGAATAGCAAGTTGTGGACATTGAAAAAAAGTTTTAAGTGCCACTCCAAGGTGCAGGGAATATGCACTGGTGTTTCTTTCCTTAAAGACAATCCAAATAAGAACAAGAAGAGACTGCATGTCAGGAAGAATTTATTCTGATCTTTCAATGTGAATATTCATCTGATGGAAGATAAACTGAAAACCATCAGAGAAACTAGTAGGTGATAATCTTCCTTTACTACTAGACTGGGGTGTAGCTGAATCACAATAGGGAAATGCATCAGATTCCATTTTCAATTCATCAAATCATCAAGAATTGATTTTTTCAAAGACTGAGATGTCTCTGAACTGAGCATCTAAATCCCTTGTGCTCTGTTGAACTTCCTTGGCCATACTGAAAAATAAGTTTAAAAATTTACAGTTCACAAAAGTATGACTGGAAAGTATACATATTTTTATCTCAAAAATAATAAAACAGAATGTAAACAGCTTGCAAAAAGAAAATTAAAACATACATATATGTATGAAACACATACATACAGGAAACCAAGTGACATTATGAAATCAAGACATCTCCAGTGCTTTCAGGTCTTGGATCCTGACTCATTTACACTTGTTTTGTGCCCTGTAACTTTAGAGACAGTAGCTGAATTATGTGAATGCATCAGTTCTCTGTCCATCACTTGGATGCCACATGCAATTCCAGTCACCTGTTGGAAGGACCATAGAGAAGGTACAGAGAGGAAGAGTAAAGATGCACATATACTCAAAAGTTTGGAGTAGCTTCTTCAGGAAGCAAAATTAATAATCTGGAACTGTTCAGCCTGTGAAAGGATGACTGAGGACAATGGACTAGAAGCCTCTAAAGTTACAAGTGGCACAGACAAGACAAATAGCAAATAAGGCATTTGGTATTTCCCAGCACATGACAACCAAGGAAACAAATCAGGCAGCAGTTTCAGAGCAGAGACAAGAAAGAACTTGCTCAGTTACTGTATATTTGCAGTATCTTTGAGGTGAAAGTGTAAATAGATTCAAAAGTAAATTAGACAAATTCAGGGAGGAGAGGTCCATCAGGAGCTATTGATCCTGATGATCAGCTGAATTCCTCAGCTCAGAAGTCTTATAGTGCACTTTAGTAGATGCTGAATAGATAGATCAGAGGAAGGCATATACATTCCAGTACAATTAAGGACCTTCAAATTAAACTAGAAGGAGGCAAGCTCAAAACAAGTGTATAATTTCTCTAGGAGTGTGTTATCAGGCTTTGAAGTTTAGGGTGTTAGAGATGCAAACAGTTTAAAAGGGAGACCAGAAAAACTAATGAAAGACAAGTTAATTGCAGGTTGCAATTAGGAAATCACTTATCTATAAATGCTCAAATAATATTCAATGTAATTTTCATACAAACTTCCTGTTCTTACTCACTCCTGCTACCACCACTACTGAAGACAGATCCTGTAGGATGTGACCCCACACAGCTGCTGATGCTAAGAGTGGCTGTGGGTCTGCAGTGCTGTGAGTGCTGGTGGTGTACTTGGATTGAGTACTGAAAGAATTTAAGTGGAGTTGGATTCAGTTTTTAATCAAAGTCTGTATGAACATCCACCCTGTAAGTCAGTTCTCTGCATACAAGAGGAAACTGCACATTGCTCCTGAGCATTGAGAAACCCTTCAATGAAAGAATGCACAGAGGTGCTACATAGAGGTTGCCCATTGCCAAAACCATAAAATAATAGATAGGGTAGCTTCTAGGAATCAAATACATCATAAAGGCAGGAAACAAAGAGGATATATTCTCTATACAGTATAGAATCAAAAACATAAAAGTACTTGATCTCCTAACTCTCACTGACCTCAGCAGTTAGGATCCTAAATACCTCTGTAAATGGTAACTTGGCAGTGCAGGTAAAGAAAAATGTCTAGAAAAGCAACTAGAAAGGTAGGAGCAACAACAACAACAACAAAAAAACAACAACAAAGGCACAAAAAACCCACAACAATAAAAAAAAGGATCAAGAAACAGGAAAAAAACTCCAAACAAAACCCAAAGAAAACAAACAAAAAACCACAACCAACCAACCAAAAAGACATACCAAAAAAACCCAGATTAGTACTAAGAAGCCTGGGAGTTTCCTAATTAGTGGGGCTTTCTTGTGCTATTTATCTAGGAGTTACTTTGGCTACACTTGTTTGCAGTGGGTGATATGGCTCCATCTCTGTGGCATGCTGTGGCCAACCTGGATGAAATATATGTGGTTTGGTAAATGGAGGGCTACAAGGATTATTAAAGGACTGGAACACAGGCCTTATGAGGAAAGGCTGAGACACCTGGGGCTCTTTAGTCTAGAGAAGAGAAGACTGAGAGGGGATTTGATAAATGTTTATAAATATATGAGGGCTGAGTGTCAGGAGGAAAGGAGCAGCCTCTTCTCGTGCCCTGTGACAGGACAAGGGGGAAGGTATGTACGCTGGAGCAAAAGAGGTTCCACCTTAACATGAGGAGGAACTTCTTTACTGTAAGGGTCACAGAGCACTGGAGTGGGGTCCTCAGAGAGGTTGTGGATTCTCCTTCTCTTGATATTTTCAGGACCTACCTGGATGTGTTTTTCCATGTAGTCTGGCTTTGCTTGGTTCTGCTCCACATTGTGGGCATCTTAGCTTCTGACAAATCCCAGTCTGAGGATCTACCAACCTTTCCAGAACAGATGGTCTCACAGATGGTTTTTACTGTCCCAGATCAATGAGCTGACACTCACCAGCTTTTCAAAGAAGAGGGTTTTCTTCTTAGATTCTTCACACCTTTGCCCATAGCAGAATAGAGCAAATCCCACACTAGCTTCTCTGTGGGATAATGCCTTCTTTTCCTCAGTCTTCAACAGCAGGACTGGTTTTTTGCTGGGTAGCCAGTCACTTGAACTGGAAGACAGGGATGGGGAACAGAAGGAGGCCCCCATAATTCATGAGGAAATGGTTAGTGACCTGCTGCACCACTTTGACATACACAAGTCTATGGGGTTAGATGTGTTACACCCAAGAGTGCTGAAGGAGCTGGTGGATGTGCTTACCAAGCCACTCCTCGTGATTTATCAGCATTCCTATCTAAAATGGGGGAGGTCCCAGTGGGCCAGAGATTAGCAAATGTGACGCCCATCTACAAGAAGGGCTGGGAGGAGGATCTGGGGAACTACTGTCATTCTGACCTTGGTGCCAGGGAAGGTCATAGAACAAATCATCTCGAGTGTCATAAAACACGATTTACAGGACAAACAGGTGATCAGGCCCCGTCAGTATGGGTTCATGAAGGGCAAGTCCTGCTTAATGAATCTCATCTCCTTCTATGACAATGTGACCTGATTGGTGGACGAGGAAAAGGCTGTGGACATTGGTTACCTGGATTTCAGTGAAGCCTTTGATACATAAAAATACTGTCTGCTCTAGACCTGGATAGGCGCACACTCTGCTGGATCAAGCACTGGCTGGATGGTCAGGCCCAGAGAGTGGTGGTGAATTCAGCTGGTGGCCAGTAACAAGTGGCGTTCCCCTCAGCTCCATGCTGGAGGCACTCCTGTTTAATATCTTTATCAGTGACATTGATGGAGAGATGGAGAGCACCCTCAGTAAGTTTACAGACCACACCAAGTTAGGTGGGAGTGTTCATCTGCTTGAGGGTAGGGAGGCTTTTCAGAGGGACCTGGACAGGCTGGATCAATGGGCTGAGGCCAATCATATGAGCTTCAACAAGGTCAAGTGACAAGTCCTGCACTTGGGCCATAACGACCCCAGGCAATGCTACAGGCTTGAAGAAGAGTGGCTGGAAAGCTGCTCAGCAGAAAGGGACCTGGGGGTGTTGATCAACAGCTGGATGAACATGAGCCAGTAGTGTGTCCAGGTAGCCAAGAAGGCCAATGACATCCAGGTCTGCATCAGGAACAGTAAGTCCAGCAGGAGTAGGGAAGTGATTGTTCCCCTGTACTCAGCACTGGTGAGGCCACAGCTTGAGTGCCATGTTGAGTTTGGGGTGCTGTAGTATAAGCAAGACATGGAGGTGCTGGAAGGGGTCCAGAGAAGGGCAATGAAGCTGGTGAATAAGTCTTAGAATAAGTCTGGTCTTGAGAATAAGTCTTATGATGAGTGACTAAGAGGGCTGGAGTTGTTTAGTCTGAAGAAAAAGAGGCTGAGGGGGAGACCTTGTCACTCTCTGCAACTACCTGAAAGGAGGTTGTAGAGAGGTGTGTGTTGGTCTCTTCTCACAACTCACAACTGGTAGGACAAGAGGAAGTGGCAGTAAGTTGCTCCAGCAGAGGCTTAGGTTGGACATTAGGAAAAAACTTCTATACCAAAACACTTGTCAAAGATTGGAACAGGCTGCCCAGGGAAGTGGTTGAATCGCCATCTATGCATGTATTTAAAATCCATCTAGATACAGTGCTTAAGGATATGGTGTAGTAGTGGCCTAAGATGCAGATGTTATCTTCTACATTCACAAGGCCTACATATTTACCGGGGAAATCTTTGTCCTTAAGATTAGAAATTATACAGATTCCAAAAATGTGGAAATTAATCTACATCACAATGGCAGGAGTTCTCCCACCAATTTACAGATGGTGTGATAACCCCACCATCTCCCACTCACAAAAAAACCAAAGCATTCCTATTTTTTTAGTATCTGTGAGCTCAGACATGACTAAGACAAAAGTGCAGAAGATTATAACCTTACACTGAAAGATCATAACCTTAAAAACACCTTCTAAGTTTTAGCATTCTTTAGCATTTTTGTCACTATAACATTAAGATGTTCTTATGAAAATGGAAATGTTGCCTTCTGGTTTCCCAGGTAGTCCTGACCCTACTTGTGAAGTGCAGTATCTTTCCAAAACTTGTGTGTTTGCAAGGGAAGTGAGTATATTTTTGAGGCACATCTATAGATGGGAGAAAGTTAGTTCTGTAGTTTATTAATCCAAGCAGCAGCTCCTCTCTGCACAAAAGGTTTTGCAGGTTTTTTTCCTCCTAGCCAAATTGCCATGCCCTGTATATATGTTCAGGTGTAAAATCTGCAAAAGGTAATTTCCAAGAGTGCTAACAAGGCTCAGGCACTCTCCTCAGTGTATAAATCTGAGACAGCCACACATCTCTCCAAACCTGAAGAGGATGCTTGAAGAAATATAAAAACTTAGAATATCCCTTTTCATATTTAAATATCCACTATTTCCTCACAGAGGCAGTGAGTGCAGAAGCCCCACACAAATGGTTTGTAATGCAGTTTTGAATCAAGCCCTTAAGGATTATTAAAGTAATCCATCTTAATTATAGTGAAAACATCTTACTGTCCTTACCTAATGATGATTCATTTATAATTTCCACTTAGGTCTACTTCCCTCCCTCTCATGCTTTCCCCTCTCCCCTACAGCATTTTTCCTTTATCTGCCTTTGAACAAAATTACTCAACACCTTTGAAAAGTGACAGAGGATTCTTAGGGTAGCAGGATGACCCTGTAATTAAGGAAAATAACACTTTAGGTTCTCTTCCTAGTTATATCTTCATTCAAGGGTTCCTGTTTTATAAACAACTTTCTGGTCGTCCTTGCAGTCCCAGCCCAGATCAGAGACAAATGAAATGAAATACCATAAAGGCTCATCTCTGCCCCAGTCTAAATACTTTTATCTGTCTGACCTATAATTTAATTTACTTGTGCTATTAGTTCTAATAAACTATGGCTTCCTCAAAGGGAGGATGTATCTCTTAAAGTCTGCTTAATGCAATGAGATCCCCAAAAAGAAGAACAAATTATTATTCTGTGATAGACTACTAGGTAGACTAGATAGACTAGGATTGTATTTTGATAAAGGCTTCTGAAGATGCACATCCCAAGTGTCTCTGTTGACATCACATTATTATTTCCATTCCTGTTTGAGGGAGGTTTTGTGTTCTGTGCAGAAGAACTGAGATGCCTCTTTGAATTGTGGTTTTGGGCCTGCCACAGGTTCCTTGGATCATGTTATGCCCAACACTTGCACTTCAGTTTCAAAATCTGTGCATAAAATGCTTTCTGTCAAGTACCTCCTTCTCTAAGCAACAAGCCTGCACCCAGAAACATCCAGCATTTTGCATAGACTGACACCTAAGCACAAGTACACACAAACTTTTTGCTCAAACAGTTCTAAATGCAGAAGTCTTGGGTGAGCTGTGCTTCATTTCTTCTGTTTATAAAATAGGTCAGCTGTCCCTCAGAGTCTGAGTCATCACCAACACACAATCATGAACAGGGTCTCCTAGATGAATCTGAATCACTACTGCATTCAGCTGCCCCTTTGCTACTTAAGAAAACTCGTAGCTGTCCCCCACCTCTTTTCAAACCTGTGTGACTGAGTGAATCCTCCCTTTCCCACTATCTCAGCAAGAACACAGCACAGTCAAGTGACTTGCATTTTATCCCTGCTAAGACAATAGAACAGGATCAGGCACAGCAGAACCTCTCTCAACCAAAAGGTATTTCTTGTTCAGGTTCCTCACTGCTGGCAATGATGAGTGTGCAGCACCAGTCACAGAGCCATTTGACTCTGTTAGTTTAAGGCGGCCTCTGAGTTGTTCAACAGACATGTGCTACTTAGTTTTAAAAATTAAAAAAATAATGGAATAAAATTATGCAAATTGTTAGCTCACTTTTTCAGTTTTACACTTGTACAAAATAATGGGCAAGGAATTGTAATGCTCACAGACATCTCAACTGACCACAAGGGAATCTGCTTCTTGACAATTCAGGTGACCTCATGAAACACTCGTTTCTTCCAGTCAATTGAAACTTTTGCATTATTTATATTAATTTCTGTTTTAATTAAAGTTAAGTCATCTATTATCCTTTACCATATACAGGAGAGACCTGTTCCAAACTGCTTTTCAGTTAAAAGGTCTTTCTTCCCCCATCTCCTTTTGATTTTTTTTTGGGGGGGGGAAATAAATCATCTCCATTTTACACACACAATGCTTGGGAAAATAGGAGCAAAAAACTAATACCCTGGGGTTAGCTGAGAATCTTGCTACACATAAATGTCTAGCTTACATAATTTCTGGGTATATAACAGTCAGTATTAGTATGGAGTCTTCAAGCTTAGATGCCTTGCCTCATCTATGTGGGAAAGGGAAACCTAGTCTGTGGCAAACCCAGCTACAGATCAACATTTCCAAGATTAAAATTTAATTGAGTCAATTATTCTTGTCTTGCTTTCCCATGGAAGAAAAGGTTAAGCTAAATTTAAATAAACCATGTTGATCTCTACATTATTCATTCAGTCACTGATATATCACTGTCCTGATAATATATGGGTTCTAAAAACTACCTAGATGTTCACCACCCATCCCAACATCTTGGAGAATCATCAATTAAGATGTCCCTTAGTTCCAAATTCATTTCAACTGTGATAGATTTGTCGGAATTGATCAAAATTACTATTCAATCATTTTTTCACATGGAGCTCTCTGACCTCACCGCATGGTATCAACTTTCCTCTTGTGGTGACATGGATGTCTCTAAGATGAATCTCCTCAAATTAAAAACTCACTATTAATTCTAGCAGTGATTTAATACCACTGCACTTGTAAGTCTACATTTTTATTTTAGCTTTTCACAAAATCTCCTTTCTTTAGGAATGTAAGACATTTTGGTTTTAAGTGCATTTTAAGCAATACCTTCAAATGTAAGTAAGGAACACAGAACCTTAGGACCCTTTTCAAAAAGTATTTAGGTACCTAATCTCATGCTCTGCAATGCATTTTGTCCCATGAAATCACTAGAAGTGCTTTGGAAATTTTCTCAGCCTAAATGAAAGTATTCACTACATCTAATAGTCAGCATCAAGTTGAACCATACTTTATGTAGGCTACCCCTGAGATCACTGAAGAGGAACTTAAGGTCTCATTGGCATCCCACCCATCTTTTTAACATTTTACCTTGTTTGTAAGGTAGAGGGAGAGAAATTGTCTTCCTGGTGGAACTCACTTCTCTCCTTTGACAACAAAAGGAACATAGACAAGGAACTGTGGCCAGAAGAGTAGTCCAATGTGCAGTCTCTAGCAGCAAAAATACAAAAGATAGTTTATAAAGCTGATGCTCTAACCTTTGAAGCAAGTGACAATACCCTAGATAGAGGATAACATTTCCTTAAGCAAATGAGGAAGGTGACTGCAGCAGTTGGAATCTGAAGACCAATTGCCTTCCAGTATTGGGACTCCCAAGTCTACCTTTGTAGAGCTATCTGAATGTTGCTCTGCTTTGTGTTGCAAGATCCAAACAATATGAATAACAGTCTGATTTTCAAGAATGACCTTGGCACTGGGAAAATATTTCATCTCATTGAACTGTAGTCCTCAAAACCTAACTTCTTTGTCAGTCTCCTAACATGCATTCACATGATGCAAGAGAAATCATATTTGTCACTGCACTGCTTATAGTCTCACAACTACCAGCATAACCAAATCCCTCTTTCACACACTCCTCTGTCACTCGTTGGCAAAACAGAGAAAAGAAAGAAAACAATTAAAGATATAACAAATATATGACCAGGCAGTCATCATAATATTTTTTTTTCTATCACACATCCTACAATGGAATGACTGTTAAAATCAATGATCCACACATGGTTACTTAGCATTTCACCTGCAAGCGTTATAGAAGAGATGGAAGTGGGAGAGGATAGACAGAGGAAGGTACTTTTGAAAGAGGGGGAGACACAACTCCTTTAATAGGTCTTAATGACAGGTCAAGATCTGCAAACAACCTTCCATTGCTCTGTTGAGTTTGTTAGCCATCAACTAATAATGAAGGCAAAAGCAGCCTTTAAAGGCAAAAAAAGAGGAAGACAGAAGATTTGTGAGGAAAGCAACACTGAAGACATCATGAGCTCATGGATCATACAGAAGCATGTCAATCATTATCAAATGCTGAAGAGATGAAAAAGGACACAAACCAAAGTAAATGACTTAACAGTGCAAGTCACTTAATGACTTACCAGAAGTTTACAATGACTTGCCAGTGTCTTTTACTACCAGCAAGTGGGAAGCAGTGATTCTGAGCTCTGTAAATGATTTACACTGGTTGTTTAGCCACAGGACTGCCCAGACTACCACCAACAGAGCTCAGGATCACCACTTCCCACTGATGGTGGGTTGTCAGGCGAGAAATTAGAAAGGCAGCTGTCCTTGAAGGGCCTAAAAGGAAAGAAGTGTTTGCACCTACCAAGATCAGTCTGCTCTCAGCTAAGAGGAGAATTCCTGGAAGGCACAGGCACCACCTTGTCCCACACCACCATTTTTTGACACTATCCATGAGGTCTGGCTTGCTGGAAGGGGAGGATGCTGCTGTCAGGGTGGATAGCTTTTCTCACCAGCAGCCCAAAGCATACGTCTTTTATGTTCTTCAGAGGCAATCACTACAGGTTGGAGAATGGGAAGAAGAGGAATTTGCCTTTACACACAAAAGCACTTGTTTTCATTCCAAGACTTCACTCTCTTCTGTTCTCTGTATTTTTTTCTGTTCTGTTTTTTGAAAAAAATTCAGTCACATACACAGAAATCTCAAATTGCAACATGCTCAGCAACTGTGCTGTGTTGAAAGTGTTAATAAATAATTGACAGTGGCTCCCAGAACAGATAATGTCACCGTTGGCCCCCACCAAGTAGAAGACATTTGGGAACTTTTTGTTTGTGTTCTTTTTGTGTGTTCGATTATATTTTCTCCCCTTCTTCCCCCTCCAGTTGCCCTAAAGCTATAAGAATAATATAAGATGTGTCTGATCCAGTATTTGTGACAGGTACAGCTCTGCCTGCATGGCCGTGAGGAAGCAAGAGGTCCCTGAGTCTCCTGCAGCTGTCTGATGAGTGCGAATTAACTTCATCTCCATTGCCAGTCATTTCAGATCTGAGAGGGAGTTGCTTCTCAGTAGGATCCAGGATGTCCTTTTCCCCATCCTCCTTGGTTATTTATGGGCTTTATTTTTCTGTGTACTCTATGCTGCAGCATTTGGAGGTGGTAGTGGGGGAATAGGAGAGCTGCCTGCCTGAGTCAGCACTGGCATACAGGATCCTGCTGCAGCCCAGCACCATTCTACTTCCAGTACCTCATGAACCACTTACATAGTTAAAAATAATCTTATCCCAGATCTGTCCTTCAGCTTTTCCTTTGTTCATCTGTTTACAACAGCAAAAGATATTGTGAGGGTAGGGTGTGTTGTAACCAGCATTTTCTGGGAGCAGGACTGTACTGGTTTGGTGTAGACTGAAGAACAAGTCAGCTTTTTCTGAAATGGCAAAAAGGTCTCCAGATTGTTACAGTCTGTCACAGCCTAATATTATTAATCACAGACAGATTTTACACTGTTCTTCTTGCTTTCAGGCTTGTGTGGTTACATCTGCACCCTGCACGGCTCCTTAAGCATTACTGCAATGCAAGAAATCACAAACAGCAGCACAGCCCAATGGCTAGTGCTTCTGCCACTACCCTACTGCACATCTGAGGACTGCTCACCTCCTTTGTCTTATATGTCCCTCAAACTGTTACAGTTCATATCAGGGGAGTTATATGTCTCTGGCCAGTAAATGGTGAAGTTCAAGTCACCAGAAAAGTAGATGCTGTTTAGTACTCCATGTGAAATACCCAGCACCTCCAAAATAGGGGTTTTGGAATATCTGGAGAACCCTGGAGCCCACAGCCAAAAACAAAACCAAAGATAAGTGCAGTCAGGCATCTCCCAGAGAATCCCCTTCAACTCAGGTTGAATCTCTCAAAGGCTTTCACAGTCTTAAATGAGGCAGTCTCTAAGCTGAGCAGTGCAGATGCCCCGTCATACTTCAGGCTTTCTCTGCATTGACAAGCACGTGTGTTTGAGAAAAGCTCAGGTACAGAGGGGAGACCAGTTGCTCCTGACAGAACTGCAGTTTTTCAGTCTCCATTTGCTAATGGAACCCGAGACCAAAAAAAACACAGGTAGTTCTTCATTAAAGTCATCTACTCTGTCTGTCTGTTTATTTCCATTTTTAAAAGGCCACCTTCATAACTCAGAACAGCCTGCACTCCTTACCGTTTCCAAAGAGAATTTCAAGCAGGCTTAGACTTTATCCTCTTTCCAGACGAATAGATCCTCGATTTCAAAACACCACTCTGCACTCTGCAGGACTTGGGGAAAAACTGCAGCAAGGGGATGCTCTATGGGAAGTAAAGATTTGTGCTTTCCAGAAGCGTAAGTACTCACCACACAGGCTACAACTTCTGTCTTTCCTCATCTTAGCCCAAGATGTTTTATTGCAAAGTTATTATTGCATTTTGAGTACCAAGGGTAGCTTCTTGGCCCTTTTTTTTGTTGTGTGGTTTGTGGTTTTTTTTTTTCCCAGCTGACAGATATCTGCCCACATCTTTTGCTCCTGGCTCTGATTTAAAGTTGTCTTTGCCAGTCAAATTTAGTACTTGCTCATTCCAAGGAAGCTGAAAGTAAGGCCAGGTGTGGGAAAGTGGATTTGAGTTACATTATGGAGCTTGTCTCTGCATGATTCCTGCCAAGGATGCAGAGTACTTATACTGTCTGATCCCCTTGGTGTCTTTTGCAATTCTGAATAAAAGAAGGAAACCACCGATGGGTAAGGTTTTTATCTCAGATTTTTTTGTTTCCTTTCTTCTTAAGCATTCCACAGCATGAGGTACCATTGATTTTAGAAGAAAATTGCCCAGGTCCTAGGTAATATGAGGATAAGCCTAGATTAAGAAGTAATGCAAGTCACCTCCTGTGTATGCTCATTAACCTGTTTTTGGCTACCCTCTGAACTGTGCACATGAGCTGAAAGGGGTTGCTCATTCCACATGCAAACCTTGTTGGGGAGAAGTCAACTCACATGTCCATGGTATAAAAGCAGCGGGTAAAGCAAATAATCCCTTCCCTGCCATACAGCTACAGTTTTTTCAGTCTGCTCGGTAGAAATTTCCAGAGCCACAGGTTGTATTCCTCTCTCTGTGAATGGATTAATGTGTCCCACTGTTTCAGGGGTTTGACCCATTATTAACTGACAATACTTGTAGCAGATGCAATTATTGTTTCACAGCTGAGATATATGCTTTTCTGTAGTTTTGTTTTACCCCTGTTGCTTGACTGCTTCACTGGATGCTTTTGTGTCTTAGTGAATTTCTTGTTCTCCTTCTTCAGTCTTTTCATGAGTTGAGACACCTTTGTCAAAGGTCCAGCTATGTCACGTCAGATCTGCATTTTGGTCTTTCCTTTCAGACCAGACTCCTGAGAAGGGTCTGGCTCTCCCCAGAATGAAAATAGAAGATAATTTCTGCACAGGGAAGGAAGGATTACTCCAAAGAAAGAGTACAATTCAACCCCAGATACAAATGTTCACAGTAGCCTGGGTGGATACCTCAGAAAAATGGGGACCCCCCGGATGGGTTAGGATATGGATGGATGGATGGATAGATGCCCTTCCGGGAGGCCTCCCTCATTGTCGGCAGTGTTCTGGGTATCTCAGGCTCTTCTTGGACAGTAGCAATAACTATGGCTATGGGCAAAGCCAGCTGCAGGATTGTGCCACTTTTGACAGCCCTCACAGTCTGCCTTTGCCAAGAGACCACCTGCCACCATGCCCACCTTCTCACCCACTAGCACAATACTATGTAACCCAACCCAGTGGGCTATGTCAAAACCAGTTGGGGCACACAGCTGATCCACCTACAGCTTTCTGGTGCACCCATCTTGTGTAGTGTTTGCAATGACAGTTTATCAGTGGTAAATGCCTCCTGTAGCCAGGACAGCTTTCTTAAGAAAGTGTTTGGTTCTTTCTGTAGAAATACTGCAAGTTAAGTTCAGACTGAAGCAGGCAGTTTATCTGGAAAAAACAAAACCTTCTAATTTGGGGCCAAAAATTTACATACCTAGAAACAGTGTGTTGTTACAGAAGGTGTTATGGAATCCGAGCCAGAGAGCAACCTCCTGCAGATATCTCCATTGAAGGACTAAGCAGAAATACCGTATTTTTTCTTTTCATTTTTTTTACTTCCATTCAGCACTAGATGATTCCTTACAACACACCCAGGTATTTTTCACATATTTGTGGCAGGGTATTTTGGTCCCAGCCCATCTCTACTAATCAGATGAGAGAATAACCCTTCAGTTTTCTGCTTCACAGTCGCTATAAGGTAAGTCATAATTCAACTTTCATCTACAGCAAAGTTCTGATGAGGTTTATGGAATTGTAAGTTCTCTTTATGTACATACTGGGAATCAACAGCAAGGATGTGAATTCATTTGCTGAGGGACGTTTACAATCCCTCCCCACAAAATAAAGGCAGAATGTTTCATGCTTTTTTGTCAGAAGTCTGATGTTTACTTCAGCAAAAAATTTATGAGCAGCATAATCCCTTTTAGACCTCTTGGAATGCTTAATGTATATGTTATCTATTATATATGTTAAAGCATCCTGCTTAATTTCCTGAGAAATATATATAAGTTGCAAATTCCTAAATTGACAGGTATTAAAAATAATAAGGCTAGAGAAAGTTCTTGTTCATCTCTCAGTATCTATTTCCAAAAAGAAGCATCACAGAGATCAAATGTTTGATCAGACATAATCAATATAGCCAGAGAACTAAATTTTAGTAGGTATTTTTGCAGGGTGTACCTGTTTCACCCTCTACAAAACCTACCCCCTGCTGAAGAAGTTTGAAACTTTGAAGGCTTGGGATTTGCTAAAAGAATTTTGTCAATAAAATCACAGAAGGTAGGGGTTGGAATGGACTTCTGGAGATAATCTAGTCCAACCCCCCTGACAAAACATATTCATCTAGATCAGTTGCAGATGATCATGTCCAGGCAGGTTTTGAGTTTCCAGAGGAGACTCTACATCCTCTAGGGAGCCTGTTCCAGTGCTCCAGCACCCTCCAAGTAAATAATTTGTTTCCTTATGTTTAAGTGTAATTCTGTGTTCTAGTATGTGCCTGTTGCCACTTGTCCTGTCGCTAGGCACCACTGAAAAGAGACTGGCCCCATCCTCTTGACAGCTGCCTTTTAAATATTGATAAGCATTGATAAGATCCCCTCTCAGTTTTTTTATTCTCCAGGCTAAAGAGCCCCAAGTCTCTCTGTCTTTCCTTGTAAAAGAGCTGTTCCTGTCCCCTACTCATTTTAGCCCTCTGTTGGACTCTGTCCAGTGGTTCTTCGTCTCTCCTGAACTGGACACAGTAATCCATATGTGGCCTCACTAGAACAGAGTAGAGGAAGAAGAAGAACCTCCTTTGACCTGCTGGTCACACTCTCCTTAATGCACCTAAATGAAAACTGAAGCAGTTCCTCTCTCCTTCCCAGCTAATTTCAAGTTGTGGAATTGTTATGTGGCACAAAAATCTTCAAAAGGCTGCATCTTTCCTGTGCATTTCTTGGAGTGAAGACAGCATTTAGACTTGTCACTGATCCTGAGTTAATGACCTGAATCACACAAAGATATGGAGCCATACACTTTGCTCAACAGATAAAGTTAGATAAATGCATAAATCTGTGACAGGTCATTGCTGACAGGGTTCCATCAATATAGATTCATAAACAAATTAACCCTCCTATTCTGGAGAGCGTAGTTTGCAGCTGTTGCAATTTTTGAACTTCAGTGTGTAGTGAAATCACAGCAGCATAAAACCAGCAGAACAGAATGATATCTCAGGCCTGGTTTGCTCTCATCTTCTCCCTATGAAAGTATATTAATAAGCAATTTGTCTTATTCCACAAAGCATTCAGGGGCAAAGCATGACATTAGACTGAGAAGGATGATAAATTACCAAAAGATCTGCAATCCATGTTTGTGAAGATTGAAAATGATTGTGTTATTTAATGTTACATGTTTAACCTCATGATCTATGTTTAGCACGCATGCTTGAGCCTTTCCATTGGGGTATTTACTAGGTTACTATCTATAGTGGCTTTCTCTAACATTAAATTAATCCTGGATTAGCACTCCATCTCTAAATATTTCAAGGAAATAAAGTGTAGTCACTGATCACCACTTATTTGAAAGAGCCTCAGCGAGAGTGAAATTCAGCATGAAATTTCCTAAAAGTTTCTAAGATGTTCAGCATCAGTTTTTCTTTTCTGATGGAATATAGTGCTTCAGTCATAGAAGAGCAAAAGGTCTATTTGCTGCATGGTCCAAGTGACAGGTTCTAAGTGAGAAGAGGTGGGAGGTGAAGCTGATGTTAATGAAGTATATCTAGTGGTAATGTGACCCCAGAGCACATGCTCTTGTCTGACATGACAGCTAAGGGAAATCTTCGTCTCCCTCCTGCTGCCAAAGGAGGGAGTCACAGAGAGATGCAGGCTCGCCTGCCACCATCCTTGGTGGGAGTGCAGAAATGCACCACACCTTCCAGACAAAGGGGCCTATCTTGGCTGTCTGTACTCCAGAAGATGATCTGGGTTCTTTGGGGCAATCTGTTTTTGCCTGTGCTGAAGACAAGGGGCATGACATGATGTCACTCCAGCCTTAGTTCACACTTGGGTCCTCTGCTAGGAGGGCACAAAATAGAGTAGAGCCCATATAGGCGCTATCCAGATGCAAAAAGGACAGTTGTTAGAGTAAGAAGCTGGGACAGGATTCGAAGAGAGTGACACAGCTTAAACAATCTGCCTTTTATGATAGTGGGAAAGCACGTGAGAACAGAGCCCAGATCTCAACCTCTAGGCAGTGTCTGAGGCACACTCCCTGTGGTATGGGCTGGCCCCACCAGCACTGGCAAGGACCAGAGTTCCTAGCTCCAAAAGACCCACTGAACTTACTAGTGCTGCTGAGCTGGAAGAAGCTTTTTTATCCAAGGCTAACACAGCCTGCTAGCTAAAGGTTCAAATGTAGTGCAGTGATTGCCCATGTTGTTCACTTGCTGGTTTTTGTATTTGTGTGCTCATTCAGGGATGCCAAGCCAGCCACGTTCCACAGAGGGAAGATTTGCAGAAAAGCGGGGATTTAACATCACATTAAGAAGCCATTTATTGAAACTGTGAGATGCCGACTGAAACTTGGCATGAAGCAAAACTGACTGCATCTCATTGCCTAAATGCTCAGACTAATAATGGTGTTTATCTGTTGAGTACAATGCAAATTTGTAGTGCAGAGGACAGCAAAGACCTAAAGTACAGGGTGTTCTGCAGCAAACTTGAGCTATTTTCAAGGCTTCAGATTTGTGAAGCAGTTTGATGCAATTGCTGGGATACAATAGTCCTATTAATCAAAACCTGAAAATTTTCCTTTTTTTGCTTAGTCTCAAAACTTTCTAAGAAGCATAAACAAAGAATGATACAGGGTCATATTTAATGTGATTACTGCTATTACTTGAATCATCATTACTATTATTATTTCCCTCGACCCAGGATACAGAGTGAAACTAAAGCATCATACTTGAATGTTATCACCCTCTACTCTAAAATACTGAAATATTTTGGAGGTGCTCATTAATGCTGGTTTTGGAAGGATGTTTATCCCACAATAAAACCAATTTCTAATTGACATCATGCTGCTTTAATATTCCCTCTGGCCTTCTGCCCTCCTTGGATCCCAGTGTGCTGCAAATGATTTTGTGCTTCAGATTTTCTTCAGCTCCTGTCACATTTGTCAGTCTCATTTCATCTCTCTAATCAAATTTCATCACTGAGTGTGAGGATGAATTCCACCATACTCTTCGTCCTTTTTCCCATAAAATAGCATGTCTTATAGCATGTATTACAAGACAAGCATCAACTGAAAAAAAGCATCATAGGTTTATAGTCTTGCTTTTTCAGTTTTATCTGATGTGCGGTTCTTAAATCTTTCTCAAAATCGAACCAGCAGCTATACTTTTTCATCATTGTGAGGGTTTCAATATGCCACTCAGCCTACAGGACGGGGAGGCTGGTCACTCATCTCTATGCTTTTCCAGACCCATATCCAGCCAGGATTACCAAAATAGACAATAAAGAAAAGCACAGAGAACTTCAGCCCATTTTCTAGCCCCAGCCCAGATGCCCTGTTCCTCTCAGTTCTACCCTCAGCACACACACCAGGGAGAAGCATTGCAGATAAGCCCCAAGAGAGAGGCCTGTTTCCACATAATTATCCTTTTTCAGGCTCAAAAAAATGCCAAAAATGTTTCAGTAATTCCTGTGCCTTCCTTCATTTGAGCAAACCAGGCAATACTTTTTGAGTAGCTCCGTCAAAAATGCCCCTTTCCTGTTTGTTTGGAAATATATTCCTTCTGCCTAGAAAATAAATGCTGATTGATTTCTTTTAATTTCCTCAATAAAGAGACAAAACCAGTTATTGCAGAGAAATAGCAAAAATAGCCCAGAAGTAAGTCATCAGTCAACTAAGCTAAAGTATTTCACATTGCGGAGTTTTGATTTGTCTGGTTTCCCTTGGTGTTTTAAATTTAAACATATTTTCTTCCAACTTGCAAGCTTAAGTGATCACCTACTGCCTAATGAAATACCCTCCAGAGTGATGATACTGCAAAGTACTGAGCACTTAGATAAATAATTTGTGCCTTTCTTCAGGGCAGTATGGACTGTTCATTCCTAAAGAACCTAAACAATTTCCTCATGCCCTTCATTATCTTTCAAATGTCATATTTATAAAATCAAGAGCTGATCAGGACTAGCCTCTGCCAGGCTCACAATACCTTTCAGGAGTTAGATCTAACCCATGCAATTATCTAAACTACAGTTTAGGAAATTACATTTTGTAAACCCAAATTTCTCACGGCCCCAGCTATATCCTCCCTTTTCCATCACCTCCATCAGCACCTCTGCTTCATGAAAGATGAAGAAAAAAGTGCAAATTCCATCAGTGCTTTCAGTCTTAAAGTAGGAAGTTGAAACAGTGACATTTTTTCTGCAGTGAACATCTCAGAAAGAAATGTCATTTGCAACATTTTGTCTCTACTTGACTTTAAGTTATGTCTGTTTGTGCCACCAGAGAACTGCAGCCTGTATGACCCATGCCTCTGTGGCCATCAACCATGCTCCTTCCATGGCAGGAAGCAGAAACTTGAGGTGCATGACAAAAAATTCACATTGTGCATTGTGGCAGCCTAAGCAAGCACAAACTGACCTTGGGGCAATCTGGAACAGCATTTCATCCTGATTTTCTGACACTTTTTTTTCTTGAAAAAAAACCTAAAGTCTATATTTTCCTATGAAAAATATCCATTAAAATACTATAAATGTTTACCAATAAAAATGGAGGGAAAAAAAAATCTTGAAGCCTCAGTGAAGCTACAGTGTTGTAATCCCACACTCTGCAAATGGTTAATGATCCCCACAATGAACCAGTCCCCATTTCTTTAAGTGGATTTTTCTTTTTGTCACCTTCAGATCAAATAAGGTTGGGCATGTATAGCACTTTGGAGGTAACATAAAAGATTATTTTTCCTGGAAAAAAATGGACCTTAACTTTTTAGAATGCAGTAGCTACCTCAGTTTTAAATAAGACAGCTTGCAGGCCTTTAATTGAACATGATTCAGTGTGAATGCATTTTCTTTGCTGAGGGAGAGATGGCATTTTCTGCTAGGGAAATTGTATGCTGTGTGAAACATTGTGCGTATGATGAATCAGAGTGAGATTTGATTTTTCCATGGAAAATGTCATTAAAGAAATCATTGCCATTCTCTCTGAGACATTTTAATGTTCTATTTTTTTAAAAAATTGAAAACCTAAATTTCTCTGAGTTTTGCTTAACTTTATGGTATTGTTTTGTTTGGTATTTTTTCAAAGACATCCACGGATTAGTGTGGAAACCTGGCATATATAACACAAAAAATGATTGCAATCGAATTTTCTGACAAAAATAGCTTAAGATATTTTTCAGTAAATCCTAGATAAGAAATTTTGATTCTTTGCCTTTCAAATGATACATTTCATTTGGAGAATACTTTAGTCTCTTCACTGCATACTGCATATAGGTTTAGACAATGTTTTTTGATGATATATTCAGCATATATCACAGAAGATAAGTCAGGGAAAACATTTTTATAATTACATTTTGTTACTTTCAACATTTAAGAAGACTTTTAACAATGACCATAAAATTAAATGGACATAGACTTAAATAATCATAGAAAGATAAAAACAAGGAAAATCCACTCTTTTGGTGCATTTTCATGGTGCAAGATGGTATTTTTCTTTTTGTGTGTGTGTAAAGTTTACTGTATTTTGGAAATACCAGTGTGGTTTCCTTTATTATAATATATTGTTTATGCAGGTGAAAAATAATGTACAACTTTTCACATGAAATTAAAAAAATATATTCCTTTTACCATGTATATCCAGCAAAAGTGTAAAGGAAAGAGACACACCTCATGTCCTGATTTGCTTTGTTGGTTTTCTCTAGGTACAAAAATAAAGTAATTGTTAGTACACCTCTGCTGATAATTTCATAACCTGTCCTCTCTCTCACAAAGTAACTAACATAAAATAAATTAAAATAAATAAAGTAAAATAAAATAAAACAAAACTGACAAAGCTCTCAAGTGAATTTGATAGGTGCTGATAAGAAAATAATTAAATGTGAGCTAATTCTTGGGATTTCAAACACCAGATTTTCTATCGGAGTGCATGCTTCTAAGAATTGCTCTCTGAAGAGTATCTGCAGAGAAGCACAGAATAAAAACTAATTATCTGTACACATGTGAGCCTCATGTGGATGACTTCTGCCTTGCCTTGCCACCACTACCAACAGCATGTTGTCATGCGTACATTTCCCTTTGCTCACCCCAAGCAGGGCAGCAGAGGGGTACACCTTTTTCCCACATCCACCACCATGGTTTAGTCCAGGAAAGCCCATGCTGGGAGGCTGGAGCCAGTGCGACCAGTGTATATGAACATCTCCTCTTGGATGGGTATCAAATCCTAACATCCATCTGGCCATCCATAGACAGCTGCAAGAACTTTTGCAAGGCCATGGATACTTCACTCCAGCTCCTGAAGAAAAGGTCTATAAGGCAATTGCATGTATGCAACACTTATCCCATGCTGCTGGGGGCCAGTAGGAGACCTTGCCACCAGTCCCACCACCATAGCTTCCATGAGGGGTACATTTTATTTTCTGCTCCCCTTTTCCTAACTCTTTCCAAGTGACCTTTGAGCCCCCAAAGTTCCTTCCCACCTCACACTATGGAGGTATTCTCTGAGGCAATTATCTGACAACCAATTTCCCAAATGCTTCTTGACATTCTGATGCATTCCCAGATGTACATGTTGATAGGAATTGGCTTTAAATGCAGCCTTTAGCCTGGCAGATCATTACACTGTGAATAAAACATGGAGATAGATACCTGGATTTCTGATCAGCAGTAGGTATGCTGATGACTTTCATGTGAGGGACAAATTGTAAGTGTGACAGGACTCATTATCTATAAAACACTGGTTGAATTGTGGTTAACTTTCCATGATAACAAAGATGAAACACACTCTCTCCCTCATTAGCTGAGCACTGACAAAGCACTGCAGGGATCTTTCTGCTGCACAGGAAACATCTGCCTGGATTAAACTTCAGGAGATCTCTCACAAAATCTTTTCATCTGAGGCATCTCTCCAGATGAAGTCACACATGGGAGAGCAAGGACTGTTCTTTGCCCTGGCCCTGAGGAAGGATAGCCACCTTCAGACACTCAGCTCCACAATGTCCCAAAGCCCAAAAGCAAAGCTCCCTACTGCAACAAGCTTCCATTGAGTCAGACATACTTGACTCACGGTTGCAAAAGTAATACACAAGTGAGAGTTCAATTATGGTTTCATCTTCTGTGCTTTTATTTATTGAAGAGGCTTCAGTTCACACATGCTCTCCAGAAGCTCAAACTATCAGTTCAGTTTTCTCTCTGGATCCATCACAGTCTCACCTGCTGCAGCACATCACCTGTAAATCTCTATAGTGCTGTTGGACTGCCTCTTTCTGCCTCTCTCCTTTCAATTTACCTTTGGTGCCCATGAAATATTAGACAAAACTTCCTGTGTGCTCAATATGATGGGACCTCAGCTTTTTATCAGTGTTGTGTTGTTTTTCCTTCACCGTTTCTCTTACCATGCAACAGGGCAGTAAAATCCTTGGTCCAGGGATTGCAGGTGAGCAGTGTGCTTCTGTGGCTCCGAGATGGATGGAGCGCAGGTCCTTAACTGGATCCCAGAGATGCTACTGCTGTACAAGGATACTTGCACCCCATTTGCTTTCATGAATTCACACATCAGACAACCTGCACCCTTCTAAGAGCATTTCTCCCTGAAAATAAATCTTTAGATAACCATATCTCAGAAAATCAAGGTCAGAGGCTCTGTTTTGGAAAAATGGCAGAGGATCTGAAGGGCCAAAGAAACAGCTGAAGAAGAGAAGGCTGTCAAGTAAATTTCCCCTGTTGTTATTATCATAGAACTCTCATGTTGCTGCTGGATAACAATTCTTTTACAGCTTTTTCTGATAGATTATATTACTTATTAAAAGATTAGCAAAGATATAATTATTGCTGAGAATATAGAGTAGAAAATAACATTGTATAAATTATGAGGTGAATGTAGCATCTTGTCATGGAGACCAGGAAGAGCAAATGAACTAGTTTTTCTGCTGCTGTGGCCTTGTGAGAGGCAGTGACTAGAGGGTAATTCAGAAAATGGAAGATAAGTGCTTGTTGGCCTCCAGGTCTGGTAAATGCCTTTTCCATCAGAGAAAACCAAGAGTAAGAAAGCATTTACTGAGACCACGTACAAGGAAGAAGGAACAGGGAGGTGAAAGAAGACGAATCTCTTCCTGCTGTAGCTAGTGGCAGCAAAGTCCGCTGATACAGACAGGAAGACACCAGTTACTTTCTCCAAATAACCTCTTAGCAATTTTACAAGGTATTAATCAGCCTCCACAAGGCTGCTTGGTGCCCATCACACTTCTTTCCAGAGCCAGGGGTACTGCCCAAGGGTCCTGACTTCCTCACTCTAAGCAGTGGACTAACTTCCTACCCTTGCTGTGAGTTTCTGAGCAGCTTGCAGCAGGGAAAATCATAGCAAAGGGTGGATGTCCCCTTTAGAAAGGACTCCGTTTGGCAGCAGATGGTGGTCATTACATTTACAATTCTGCTTTCCTCTATTTCTAATTAAGAGAGTGATCCCGGGAAGTGGCAAACAGCTCCTGAGGTATGCTGAGAACCCCTCCCACCCAATGGTACTTGCTACATAAGGTAGGAGATACTGCTCCCAGATATTACCTGGCCTACTTTGCCTTGCTTGTTTTTAACCCTGAGAGTCAGATCCAGGAACCTCCACCTTTCAGTGGCCATCTCTCAAGATACCTTGACTCTCTCCTCCCAACCTTATTATAACACAGCTGCACCCTTTCTAAGTTTGTCTTTGCAACTTTTTATACCTTCTTTGACTTTGCTGTGCCTTGTTACTGGTCATGCTGATGACAATATTGTAAACATTTTTGAAGGGACTCTTTAGGAAGAAAACATAAGGGTGAATGAAAGATAAACTGGTGTTATGTGGATGGTCAAAGAGGATCCATGTGCTCATGCAGAGGAAACCCCATAATAGTTAACTTTTATGGGCCGCAATTGTGCTGATGTTCCTCTCCTTCCTTAATCACACACATTTACCTTGTATTGATGCTGGGATGATTTGTATGCTATAGGTTTCTGCTGAATTTCAAGAAGAAATATATTAACCCAAAATGAATAGCATTGTGTCAATTGAGGGTGAGTATTTATTTCTGGTGTGTTGCATTTCTTTTCTGCTGTGCTGTCAGATTGTCTGCAGGGCAGCAGCATCCGGCATAGCAGGTGAATCACTGCACTTCATTCCACAGTGTGATTTATACTTCTCCAGTTTTG
>JANIJG010018245.1:0-25108 GCA_024611175.1 Megaceryle torquata | reverse complement strand
GATCCTTATCCTCTGTGCTCTCACAACTTACAGCACCACTTGTGCCTACTAGGTTAACAAGTCACTGGACTGAAATGGCTGAACTGTATCTAATTTACACGCTAGGGCCTGTTTTACATAGAGGCAGAGGATGCTGTTGTCTACAGTGGCAGATTAAGTGCTAGAAGACCAGAGGAAGGTAGGATTGGAGTACACAGTGGAGCCACACATAGTGCAGGAAGACCTCAACTCTCTGTTGCAGGAGGTTTCAGTCACAGCCTCTTCACCCCTTGAGGTCAATTTTCAGGGTAACTGGTCTCTTACAACCTTAAACATTAAACTATAAAGAGAACAAAAGATCTTATTCCACTGTCATCTTTGGAGGTTACACTACACAATTTTGCCTATGCACTAATACACCTTGATTCTTGTAAATGGCAGTGCTAAGAATCTGCTCCATGCTTGAGCCTCCCAAATCCTTCAAGGATCATCACTCTTTGACTGGTATTGCTGGTGGAATGCAGCCAACAAGACTCTCTTCTTCATCCACTCCAAAGGCATTAAATCAGAGCAGCTACAGGAACTGATCACAAGAACAAGCTTGAATCCCCTTTTAAAAGACCATGATTAGCAGCCTGGCTGCTGGCTGAGAGCAGCTGATAGAAGAGGCTTCATATTGCAAAGCAGTTCTTGATGGTTATTAAATTCCTAAGGTCAAAATAAAATCATGCAAGTGGAGTGTGCAGGAAAGTCACCTAGAAATTTCTGAACTGAACTATTAATTAACCATATATAATTTCACTTGCTGGAAAGGTAGTATTTTGCAAACAGGAAACAGGTGTTCGTGGGGTGAGGACTGTCTCTTGTTCTGAGCATTTGCAGAGGCTAGCAGAACAAGTCTCCTTCTTACAAGATAAGAAATAAAGCTGTGTTGCTAAGTCACTAACAGAAGAAAATAACATACAGGCACAGAATAATATGCAGTAGTATTTACAAAATAGGAAGCCTCCAAAACTGTTGTGCTACTAAGAGGATTGTTTTTAATTGTCTTCTCCTCCACTCACTTAACTAAAGCAGTGGGTTGCCCTTGTTCTTCTCTGACGTAAACAATCCCAGAGAGCAGACATTTAATGTCTTTTGGATAGAGCTTATGTACTAGCACCTATACACCAGCACCTGTGTATTAACTTGAGCTTCCCAATGGCTTGTAAAAGTTCTTCAGTGGAAATCTTGGAATCTTCTTACATTTCTGCTTGTCTTTCCACAATATTTCTTTTGCTATGCCCCACTTCTGTGTTTAACAATATGGTGCCTCCTGTCACCCAGGCTGGGCTTGATGACCCAAGAAGTCCTTCCCAGTCCTACATTTCAATAAGCCATGTTTGTGACATTTCCAACAGGCTGTCACTGATGCATGAATAACCTCAATTAATCTCTTGAGAGATAAGGAAGGAGAGGGCATCAGATCCATGCAAAGTGCAAAAGCAGTCAAAACTGTCTTAAAACCTTGGAGGGGATAAATATTACTCTTTTCATGACCTTGAAACCTGAGAAATCCCCAATACAACTGAAAATGGATAAGAGAGGTTTTGCTTTTTAGTCATCCAGAAAGTGAAAATCCATTTGACAGGTGTCACAACATCCTGACTGCTGGCTAACCCCCAAGGACGACAGGCAATGCGTTTACTTGGTACCTTGCTACGGCAGATGTCAACGCTGGCCAAAAGGAAACCCAACACTGATTTTCTTGCTCAAGGTCCAGTGTGGAAGGCAAATAAGGTAGCTGAAGGTAGCAGTGTCCCTGAGTTAGCTCTGCAGATGGAAAAGCTCAGATGGTCATTGCATGGCAACTACAGGGTGGGTAGATCAAGCCTGGGAAAATATAGCAAGTGTTTCTCTAATAACAGGCTTCTCCCTCCATGAGCTGGTTTAAAGGCATCCATTTACTGACCTTTTCTGGTGTGCCAGTGAAAAACAAAGAAAAAGGCAAGTAATTTTTTTTCCAAATTTTGGGTGACATAAGTGCTGAGAATCCAGAATTTTCTCATAGGCTAGACACTTTAAATTTCATGCAGGTCCAGCAGTAACACTTGTGTTCAATTTCAAAGAGAGTTCCTGGGAAATAATAACTGTCAGTCATATTCATGTCAACTTTTCTGTGCTGCCTTGTTCACTGAATATCCTCTAGAAACTTTTATTCCCCCAGGGCATCCTTCAGTCAACCACTGCCACTGAGCTGCCAAGGTATAAAATCAGAAGAAAGTGAATAAAGAAAAAAAATCTGAGAAACAGTGAGGTGTGAGAGCAAGCTCTGGAAAGAGATTATGAAAATGGGCCACTACCCTCCTGATTTTCCCTGAAGGCTGAACATGTGCCATGCTCTCTATATGTTTATATACCACAGTCTCTATCTACAGAGGTCTTATGTTTGTGGAACTGTCTTGAAAATGTAAATATATTTCTACTGAAGGCAACATTTTATCTTATGTCACCTATGTGTATCTGTTTCCATACCGGGCTTCTGGTCCATTTAGGTCAATTAACAAAACAAAAGGTTACATCTGCAGACTGTTCTGTGAAGCAGATTGCCTTGACTAAGAATTTCAAAAGCCACTTCACACAACTTCAGCTTGAGACTTTTTGCAGATTTTCATGATGCTGATGGAGAAACTTCTCTAAGATTGAACAGGTGGGAACCCAAAAATCAATCCATCTCTCAAACTCCTGGTTTGTTTGTTTCCTTGTTTGCTTTGTAATTTGATTTAAAAAAAAAAAAAAAAAAAAAAAAAAAAAAAAAAAAAAAAAAAAGGTGGCTGTTAGTATTCCAAGTACCAGAATTGTAATTAGAAATAGATTTTTTTTACTCCTTAAGGACATCAAAAAACTAAACGGATTTCCTGGGTTACTACATTCACTCCCTGCTGTGTGTCCTGAAATCATAAATTTGTACAGTTAACACTCTCCAGTTTCCTGCTCATGCTGCTTCTTTCCAAGAATAGATTTCCATACTACTGAGAAATCCTCCCACTTCCACAATTTCTTTCAGTGTTCCCAGCAAACACAAAAGAGCTCCCTGCTGTGCTTTGTATTTGGTCACCCTTCTTCTCTGTTTCTTCTGGACAGCAGCTGCTCTTCTTTCCACATGACTCATTTTCCAGCCCTTTTACTGTTTTCCTTGATTTCCCTCCCTCTTTTTAACAATTTCATCCCTCTGTTTAAAAAACAAACAAACAAAATTACTCCAAAACTGACTCTTAAGTTTGTGATGGCAGTGGAATAAATTCCCTTCTCTGCTTGTACTACATGATACTTTTACTAACACAAGCCAAATACAGCATTTCCTTTTTTTGTGAGGCTGTCATTTCCAGTTTACCATCCTCTCTATAAACCCTAGCTCCTCTGTCCTTCTCAGTGGTAGTGCTGCCTCTTCAGGATGGTTATGAACTTGGTGGTAGACTACCAACTACTTAAAAGCCATAAAAGAGATGTGTTGCACTTATCTCCAGCTCAGGATATGTTGAGGAATCTATTCTTTATTGGCTTTATTTCTCACTTGTTTGGGTTTTTTTCCAGCTTCTAGCAGCCGTTTGCAACAGTATAAATGATAACAAAGAAGCAGCTGAAAATGTTGCTGTTATTTTGACTTAATGAGCCCTCTATTCTGTAAGAGAGTCAATACTTCCCAAAAATAACCTCAGTGCTTCCTTTAAGACTATAAGAGGGAGCAGAAAAGTTTGTGAGAGTGACAGAATCTTTTATTGGTCACCATTCATCCTTTGGGGACTGGTGGAAGAACAGGAGGCATATTTTGTTTGACACCTGGCAAACCTAATGCAGGGAGTCAGTGATTGTGGTAACTTCTGTCGTAGCAGAACAAGATCTTTTATCTGAAAACAAGAATTCACACTATTTTTCAATGATGTAAAAATGTTTTCACCATAAACAGGGTTGAATTGTGTCTCTTTACTTGTGCAGGTGCACAAGACAAAAAAATCACTGCAAAGAGGGACAGGCCATAATAAGGATACATGTGTCAGGACACATCAGTCAGGGGCATGGGGCAGCATCCATCTGTGCTTACTGAAATACTGTGGATCATTCAGAGTGGAACAGTTTGCACAGGAATGACCAGGAGTGACAGAGGATGATAATTCTGGGGGAAGGAAGAAACAACAGCTTGGTGAGCAGTAAATAGTACTACTCTATCCTTGCCTGAGTTTGCAGGTAGCGTTGTAAGCACAGAAAAGATTTCCACAAAGAGGAATACAGTATAAATGAAAGTCCGAAGGGTAAATCAGAAGAAAACTGCATCTTCCTTATATATGAGCAATTTGGTGATTAGATGCCTCTTTCACATTACTGGTTTCTCTACGTGCTCATTCCAGACTAAGTCTGAGTCATCTATTGACTAGACATATAGCCCTTCACAGTTTTGCAGATACATTTATATATGATGAAGATGAAAATCTGTTTCAAAAATATATTCCATCTTAATGAAACAATGCCCAGCATTGAAGAATCCAATGAAAGCTTCAGTAGTTTAGTTTCATGACTACTTGCCCTAACAAATAGAAAACCAATTTATTTTGTGACTGAATGTTCAGGGTGAGCCAAGACTTGTGACGTCTGATCAGGGACACTTTCAGTTAATGAAAATAGATTATTTTAAAACTTTTTTTCTTTTTTTCATTAAGGTGTGATTATTTTTTTCTTCAAATTCTTGGTAATTTAAGATTTATGAAGTAGAATTTTAAAGAATAGTTTAAAGAACTGTTGGGCAAAATAAATGGTCTGAAACAGAAAAACTAAATCCAGAAAAAGGAAGAAGATAGAAATTATTTATGTGAGAGAAAAGATGCAGGGCAGATGTAGAAGTTATTACAAAAAAAAAAATATGATCCTGTAAATTAAGATGTCTCCAGTCACCAAAATCAAACACTGGTGTCCTGGACTTAAGAGTACTCAATTACCACACTTTTTCTGCTAGACAGAAAAGCCTTTTCTCATCAACCTTCCAATGCACAATACAGTGAATTATTGTTGTGACTCCTTTCTAATCATACTTCATGGTGTCAAGGCAGTCACAGCTCTCCCATAGCTCCTGTGCCACCACTGCCTACCCCATACAGAATTTCAGACATACTACCATGTCCCAAATGGCTCTAGGCCTCTGCTCTTCACCAACTGAACTCAGTCCGTCTCACACGCAAACACCATTGAATATTTAGATCTAAAAGTCTTAATGTGGAACTGAATCCAACAGAAGTAAGTCTCTGCTATCTAAGCGTAGGTCTGTAGTTGTCATTTCAGCTATCCACTGGGGCTCAGCACCTATAGGAAAGTCATACTACTCTGTGAATAGTAGTAAATCAGGCAGCTTATACACAACATTAAATTGTGCTTTGCAGAGCATAACTGAAAAGCCCACACTACCCACTGTGTGTCCAGGAGATCAGTCCAGTTAAGCTCTATCAGTTTATTGATTAAGGATCTATAATATTATACTAAGTCAGAGAGGCAAAGCTTATGATTCCAAATCCATAACTGTTGGTTTTCTCACAGGTGCTAGAGTAGCTCAAAGCAAAGCCAGATTAATATGCAGAAATCTCTAACAGCATTTATCCTTGCTGTTGATTACACTTAACAAACTTTCCATCATGTCACTTAATTCCCCCCTGCCTCCTTCAGAAGCATAAATTAGAATGTCACCTACAAGAACACCCTTCAGAAACAGTCAGAAATGACGTCAACGTTATTGGAAAAGAAAAGCAGAAAGCAATGCAGAATACAAGCTTCATCTGTGTTTTCTATGAATAGAAATGGGAATCAACAGCTTAATGAATTGCAAGAAGATTTAATGAAATTGTCATTTGTCAAAATATTTACTAGCTCCTAGTCTAACTAGTAAAGCATTATAGAAGTTTGGTTCATTGCTTGTCCAGACAATACTCACCCTTTATCCTAATAAATACACATATTAAAATCAACAGGTAAATAATAAATGACCCACCAGAGCTCAGAAGAGATTAGTTTTGATATCAGAAACAGGCTGCTTGTAATCATATAGAGCTTTACATAAGCAAGCCAATTTTGTTCCTCAATGGCTTTTCAATTTGTGCTCTTTGTTTATATCAATCTCAGGCACTGTGCAGTGCAGACATAGCTATAGACGAAGCTACTTCATGGTACCATCTGAGACAGATCTCCTCCAGCACAACCATTCATATCCTATTGAAGTCAAATGCAAAATTTTCATTGATGCCTATGTTTATGGCTTTTGCTTCCAGGTTTTCCTGTGCTTCTTTATCTGCCACAGAGGGGTCGTATTGTGACAACAGATGCTTTCTGAATTCATCAGTTAGTGATGCATATTCCCACTTTAATCCCTGGTTGCCACTTTGTCTGTCTGTCTGGTTTGTGCATTTCTAAGGTATTCAACTATAGCACCATAAGTTACTCTGGAAATGATTAGAAATGGAACAAATACCCAGGCTTTGCATTGACTTTTAAAAGCAATCCTCCCCTTCACACTGAATGAAGTGATGGTAACCAGTGGTCACAGAGACATGAAAGAGTAGAATTAACTTTTTGTGACATAGGACTGTGTCAGATGCCGGTGACCTTCACTGAAGCACAAGCATATAGGAAAAAACAACCTCGGAGGAGAGATTGAAAGAATTAGGTTTGTTCAGACTAGAAGTAATGAGGTACATGACAACAGCATTCAAATACATAAAAGGTAGCTTCAGTGGGCAGTCTGTTCTCCAGAAGTCACCTGAGAGATGCAGGAAGTATTGAGCTTGAAGAGCAACAAGAGAGGGTGACTGGGTATTAGGAAAATCTTCCTCAGTCTTTCTAAGGATAGGGAAGTACTGTAAGCAGAATTGTGTAAGGCTTCCTGTCCCCTCTGTCAGACAAGCATTTCCCAAGAATGGTTCAGATCAAGGTCTCCTGTTCAGAGGCAGCAGATGGGACTGACTGATGAAGAGAAAGCTTTTCCAATAGTGTCATCTAGATTTCTAGGACAACATGGTGCAACAGAGACAAGGAAAGGGTGACAGATCTGTAACATGTTGATACCCATATCATCACTAGAGTTGCCTCTTCTGCTCCAGGTGGTCCCATGGAGAAGGTTGAGACTATGCACATGCACCAACTTGTTATTCCTCCCTCTGGATGAACAGGATATGTGTCTCTGAGAACAGGGTCCATAGCCAAGATCCACTGACTTGGACCTTGGTTAATTTTGAAACCTAGTGCCAGACCTTTCTAAGTTAGATGTTATGTTTGAACATTGGTGACAAAGAAACGCCTGAAAAGCAAGTTGGCATATATCATACTGGGGAGGGTATGTCTCTAAAGACAATATAATCTAAGCTTTTTGTGATGTGTTTATTAGTCCTCTTGCATTTTGCTGTGCAGCTGGAGGATGTGATCTTAGCCAGGGACCTGCTAAAAGTTGCCAAATTCACAGCACAAGACAAGGTCTGCCTCAGCAGATGTTTCATGTTATCTAGGTTTATCTTTCTCCCTGAACCTCCTTTGTAAACAGAGAGGGGCAGAATATAGATTCCCTGTCAGATAGCTGAATCCTGTCCCTGTCACTTTCTAGCTGGACTCCCCCTTGGCAACATAGGAAGCAAACTTTTATTATCGAAATTGCTGAGCTGGATCCAAACCAAGCTGGTGCCCTGGTGACATTTGAGTAGCGGTGATTTTTTGTTGTTGTTGTTTTCAAGTATGACTTTGAAGCAGCAAGATTCAGTGCTCCACATCTCTTATTGATTTTGGCTGCTGAATGTTTTATGACAAGGAGTCACCCTGCATGAATTCTGAATAGGAGATCAATAGGCTGCTTAAGACGTTGTGCTGTGTTTAGCTGACTGACACACTACCATTTCATCACCACCAGCATTCCTTACCCTTTTTCTTCAACATCCCATTTCAACTCTGGACATTTTTCCATGTGAATCTCTTGAAAAATTTCACCTGTGTTGTTACTACCTTTCTAATGTACATCCTAATAGATCAGATACTCAATTGTCCTGTGCCTTTTCTTATTATCAACATAATTAGCACCGGTGCATAATCCATAAAAAGGAAAAAAATAAGTCTGCAAAAAGCCTGCTTTCCTTGTATCTTCAAAGTTTCCATCCCAAGAATGGATTCCTAGAAAAAAAATCCTTTGCATGAGGAGTATATTATATCTCGTTCGCTTTCCAAAAAACACAGGTTTATGTCTCATCCTTGTTTAGGGACATTCTTAGGGATTCACTAGAGCTGTCTAAACCAAATGCTCCTTTGAGTTCATGGAAACAGCTGTACTGTTTCTCAGTTCCCCCAGCTGTTCTGAGTCTGGGAGCAGAAGTGCTGTAACCTAGCCAGAGAATAGCTCCCTCTGAGAATCAGAGGTCTAGTTCTCTCATGCCTGCTTCCCCATCTCTGAGCTCAGAACATAGTACAATGACAAGAGTGTTATGAAGGGAGAAGCAATGGTGAGGTGAAGACACTTTCACTGAGAACTGGACCCAGATCACCCCATTTCATAGAAACCAACACATCACATGGTGAGTACTTGACACATCTCTGTGCAAACACTGCTCACCACAACTAAGCAGCACTAACCCCACAATTTGCTTGGCTCCACCAGAGTTCTAAGGAGGCAGTAGACAGGGGCTGCTGTCCTACCTGGAGGTTTGGGATGAGTAAAACACCATCCCGAGCCCTCCCAGTGTCAAGATGATCTGTAAACCCAAGTTTCTAGGGCTTCACTGCATCGCTTTGCCCTAGCTTTTCCATTTCCCCTTCTCATGAGCAAGCTCAACTGCACTTCTTCATCCTCCAGGGAAGTAAAATGTAATTCTGTGTCACTGCCTTGAGTCAGGTCAGTTGCTAGAATTACCCATTAGATTAGATTTCAAAGGAGAAACAGAACTCCCACCACTGAACTCTTCTGTCCCCTTTTACTTACTCAGAAAAATAATTTTTTGTTCAAAAGCTAAGTTTGAATTTCTGAGCAGTGAATAAATGTCCTAATGATTTTTTTTGAAAACTGTTGGCTCAAAAAACTCTTATTCTATTCTGTTACTTACATGTATAGCGAAGGGAATAAGCAACAGAGTTCAGTTCTTATCCCAGATGACTGTCCAGGATCTAGAGGCTATGGTACTTAATCCAAAGACCATTAATGAAGCAACCAAGAAGTAATTTTAGTGACTTTTGTGTTAATTAGCTCCTTCCAATTAAAAAATAAAATCAAAGCACAACATGAATCTCGGGAAAAAAGAATCTGTCAGGCAAACAAATCAGAAGATAATACCCATCTAAGGATATTTGTTCTGCACCATTTCCAAGAGTAATAATTAGTCATCAGTCACTAACAGCAGCTTCAGACCCCCTCCTTCACTCTGTTGTCACTTCTTTGTCTTCATATTGCCAGGAGGAGACAGAGTAACGAGAAGAGACAGTTCCAGAGAATTCATGTAGGACATGTTTTTACTTTCCCAGGACTATCTCCATTAAAGCCTTTATGTAATAGAATACCATATAAATTATTACACTGACATGGAACAGCACATCACAAGAGATGCACATGGTCATTTTCAAATCTCTCTCAAAAATATGTTTCAATTTTCCAGCCAGGCTCTATAATGGATTGGAAAATGTGATTTATCTTAAATTCAGAACAGAACCAGCAAAACTGAAATTAAACAACATACTGTGTTTATTTTGTATTGTTTTTATGACTCTCAGAAGTGAAAAATTCTGAGGTTTTCAACTGGGAAAATAAGAACTTTAGAAGACCATTTAAAAATCATTCTAATTCAACCTCTTACATACTAATTTTTTTTTAACTTTTTTTTTTTTTAATTACAGTTTTATTTAATGTCTTTTAGTCATCAGTAATGTCATTAGTATCCCCTTTTATCTGTTTCTGGCCCAACAAAAAGTGGATGACTGAGCCCTGAAGAAATCCCAGGGACAGAGCAAGGAAAGGCCACTACTTCTCAAGGGTGGGAGATGGCTGCAAAGAAAGGCAGCATGGTATAGGCTTCTCAAGAAAAAAAAAGAACTTGGACTGTGCACAACATCTGTCCCTCCCTGAATATGAGAGAGATGTAGTGCCAAGGACTTTCAGCTGTGAGGAAGGAACAGCGTTAGCTCCAACTACCCCAGCGCACTACCTAATCCCAGACCCTAGTGGGGTGGACAATGCATACAGAGCTTTTCGGGAGAGATTACAAGAAATAAATCACTAAAAGCCTTTGGCAGCACATCAAAAGCTTCATTTTTAACTTAACCAGTCAGAGGTGTTGTATTGTGCAGTGTTGCAGGTCACAAAACAGACCAGGTAGCTGCCAGAGAAGGAAATTAGTAAAAGTTGACCTGAAAAAAAAAAAACTGCATTATTTCTATGTAACCTAACTTACATTGTGTAAACTGAAAACTGAAGATGAGGCATTTTGAAGACAGCAGAAAATATATGGAAACATACTTAGGAAAGCTTCTGACTAAATAGAAGTGATCAAACTGCATAGTGCCTAGGAGTCTATAAGGAGTGACTTTGTGGGGCAGGGGAGCAGAGAAATAGTAAAAGAGAGAATCCTGAGCCTACAACATTAAGGAACAGCACAACCTCAAGGTACAATAGAAGGACGTGAGAAACAACACAATAACCTAGACTGTTCTACAGAGAGGCATTCAATCTAATCACATCTCTCTTAACTGTGTCTTGCGTATTTGTAGCAGATGTTCATTTAATTAAACATCTTCAGTAGTTACTGAGAGGAAAACGACACATTCAGTGACTGCTGAGGTAGTGTGTGACTCTAGTTGCGCTTTGCTGTGGTGATTTGTATTAAGTATTTACCATACCAGGAGCTGCCATGCCCACCACATTTACAAATCTGTGGGTGAAGTGTGCCCTCAAGTGCCTGGCCAGGTTGGTGAGAAGCAGTGGCCCTTAGCACACAGCAGCCATGACTTTGGGAGAATAATCTGGGGCAACTTCACTCAGTGTTCCTCTTCCATGAACCCTTATGAGGGCCTGACACTGTAGTTAAGGCATTGCACTTGAATGTAGACTATCTGAATAGCATGGCCTGATTATAGTAGAAAGAAAATGGGGATCATGGAGCCACTAAGAAGCCTTGTATCTTGGTCCTAAACTGAAATTCAAATGTGTTTATCAAAGACAAGAGATCCACCACTGTTCATGAGCATCAGAACATCTAAACAGGATCCTCTCAAGGGCCAAATACCTCTCCCAGTACTGGAGAAGTGGGAAGAGATTGTGTGAAGAGAAATACATGGCATTTTCATTTCCTTTTCCTATACTCTAGTGGGTTTTTAGAGAAAGGCAAGTGAACTTGTCTTGAGAATGGAAGGAGAGCATACATTGGAGGTGTAGAGATCCTGAGGTCCTGAGAGTTCAGGAATAACTTGCAATGGTCTCAGCCTGGCTTTCCACTCTTTTATAGCAATCATGTTGGTGTCCCACATGTGCTTTGTAAAATTGCTCATCTCAGCTGAAAACTCTTTATACTTATTTAAGTTCTTAAAATGGCTTGACTGTTACTCCAGTGTTTCTGTAATGGACACAGGCAACACATCTGTTAGGCACCAGATAAAGTATGAGAGCATCCTTGGGAGTCTCCCTTGTATTTTCTACTCTTCAAGTAATTACCTTTTGCGTGCTTGGATGCTTTAAGCTTAGTGTAATCCAAGATAATGGGAACTGTCAGAGAGAGCACAGAAGAGATCCCCCCCAGATGGAAAGGCATAAACTAAGCATGAACACCACATGCTTCTCCTTAGATGTTAATTGTCAATTGTAATATGACATTTTCTGAGCTAACTGATTCTCGGACAAAATCTTTTAAAGCTCCTCTTTAGAAAGGAGCTAAACTGTCTCCTGCTGGGTATAATCCAAATGGAGACTGTACTCCTCTTCCCTACAAAGAGATTTGACCAATCTCCCTCCCAGACATAGGGATGGTCTGACACAACAATTCTGCTCTCCTGCACAGAGTGCTCAGAGATGATAGTCCTTGATATGGTTATGAGGCTTTAAATCCTCCAGCCTTTTAATCATTCTTCAGGGGCTTTCTCCAGATCCTCTGAATATAAAGAGCTACTGATATTTTCAGGGAAATATTTATGATGTCACACTTTACAGCAGGGGTGAGATTTCCAAAACTGTCTTTTTGAGCTAAATGACCAGTATCTATGGCTGTTAATGGAAATTAATTGTCTCATACCCCACAGAGATTTGCAAATAATTGCTGGAGCCCATTGAGTTATAAGAGTTCCCTGCTTTTTTTTTTTTTTTTTCTTTCTCTGTCTATTAATTACCACATCAAGCAAGCTGAAGTTATGAACAGGTGTCTTTTCACCACAAAATGGTTTTGAAATGCCACACAAAATTTCTAATCATGCAGAAATATGTCTACTTTAGTGAATTTTCAATTTTTCCTTTATTTTTTTTTTTTTATTTAGAAATGTATTTTCTATGATATCATAAGTAGCCAATACATCTCCTTGATTCTTGTAAAAACTGAAAAGAAACTGAGTATAAGGACTAGTGCAATTAGTATGAGACCAATGTTAAATGAACAGAATTTTGACATAGAGATAAATCCCTTGTCTTATAGCTTTGACAAAATTGCTTCTAGCTTTCCTTTCCCCTAGAAAAATGTATATAAACCATCTTTGCCATCTTCACCCCTAGAAATTATTTAATTCATAATTTCTATGGAAAAACTCATATTTTGGTCAAATGATAAAAGACCCAACATTTTCACCTGGAAACCAGATCATTAAATATTGACAAAAATGCAAGATGAACCTACAAAGATATCTACATCTTCTCTAAAAGTAAGTATTGTTAGGACAAGAATAACAAGCAAAGCAAAAATGTGACTCTGACTCTATAATTCACAGTTCAATCAATCCTTGAATAATGTGTATAGTTTTGGTCCCTACACCTCTAAAAATGTATAGTAGAACTGGAAACAATATTGCTTTTCACACATAACATTCTAGACCTGGAGAACTCCTTCCCAAAGGATGATGAAGCCTCAAGTTCATAGAAGTTCAAGGACATGTACTTTGGAGATACTTCCATTGGGAATTTATAACAGTCCAACCACAAGAGGCTCAGGCAATCCCAAGCTCTGAAAAGGATGGTAGAATATCATGAATGTATCATGCATGTTTATGCTGTGTTTACTCACCTTTAAGTATCCCCTTATGGCCACTACTGGAGAGATAATACTGAGCTAGATATATGGGCTATGTTCTTTGGTGGGCAGCTTTGCAAAGTTTAAAGCCAGCACCATGATTTGATGGAAGCTGACGGTAGAGTTGCATGTATAGAGAGTATACAGTGAAACTGAGGAGCTGCAGCACTATGGTAAAACAAAGATAGTCTCTTTCACTGTCTAACTACTTTTATCCAGTCTCCTTTTCTAATTTAATTCTAAAGTCAATGAGTCTAGTAAGCCTTAGAATTTTCTTAGAATTTCAATAACAGCATAGATATGTCTTACAAGATTTCTTGAACCTTCCTCCCAAGCAGTCAGTCCCCACCTATGTTAGCCCACAGCCTTTCTTTGACAGCCTCAAGTCTTGTCTCATCTACTGGATGATTTTTGCTCTGAAAACTCATTATAGCCAATAAACATGGACCATTGAGAAGACATGTAAAACTCATCTGGATAATAGAGAGAGTGTTTTTACAAACTAGCAGCTTCTAAATACCCATCTCTTTAATGATTTACATTACTCTTATTTCAGTTTAAAATAATTCAGGGAAAAAATCTCAGATAACTGAAATCTACAAATTGTAGTTCTTTTGGAGATGTTTTCACTGAAAAAAAGAATTACATTCAAGTCCACTGCTGACTAGTTAGTCCTGCTGTTATAAACCTGGGGCTGGCTCTTAATTTTTCTTATTCAATTTTTCTTCCAATAAAACTCTGAATGACTTCTGCCTGGTATACAGCTCAGTTCAGCTCCAGTTGACTCCAGTAGAGTTCACACGTGTGTAACATAATCAGCACAGAGAGGCTTGAGAGAGTTCACATGAAGCTCTATTTTTAACACATAAAGTGACAGCAAACGTAATCAGTGAACCTCAAAAGAGAAATAAAAAATCAGACTGTGATTTAAAGAAATGTCAAAGTGAGTATTTTCCAACCCAGCAGATTTCTTGTTTGAGCATGCAAACCCAGTGTGCTAATAACTACTTAATACAATCAGATCAAGCAAGGCGTGTGGGGTCTATCTAGACTTCAGTAAAGCTTTAACACTGTTTCCCACAGCATTCTCCTGAAGAAAAAGGCAGCTCATGGATGGGCGTACACTTCACTGGATAAAAAACTGGCTGGATGGCTGGTCCCAAAGAGTTGTGACGAATGAAGTTAAATCCATTAGGAAGCCAGTCACAAATGGTGTTCCCCAGAACTAGGTATTGAGGCCTGTTCTGTTCAATACCTTTATCAATGATCTGGATGAGGGGATCAAATGCACCCTCAGTAAGTTTGCAGATGACACCAAGTTAGGCAGGAATGTTGATCTGCTTCAGGGTAGGGAGGCTCTACAAAGAGTCCTGACAGGCTGGATTGAGGGACCAAGGACAGTGATATGAGGTTCAACAGGGCCAAGTGCCAGGTCCTGCACTTGGGTCAGAACAACCCCAGGGAACACTACAGGCTTGGGGAAGAGTGGATGGAAAGTTTCCAGGCAGAAAGGGACCTGGGGGTTCTGGTTGGTAGCCTGCTGAATACAAACCAGCAGTGTGCCCAGGTGGCCAAGAGAGGCAACAGTATGTTGGCTTCTGTTAGAAATAATGTGGCCAGGAAGACTAAGGAAGTACCTCTGTACTCAGAACTGGTGAGGCTGCACCTTGAATACTGGATTCAGTTTTGAGCCCCTTACTACAAGAAGGACACTGAGGTGTTGGAGCATATCCAAAGAAGGGCAACAAAACTGGTGAAGGGTCTAGAGCACGAGTCTTACAAGGAGCAGCTGAGGGAACTGAGGTTGTTTAGCCTGGAGAAAAGGAGACTCAGGGAAGATCTTATGACTTTCTACAACTTCCTGAAAGGAGGGTGTAATGAGGTGGGAATCAGTCTGATCTTCCAAGTAACAAGAGACAGGACAAGGAAACAGTCTCAAGTTGTCTCAGGGGAGGATTAGGTTGCATATTAGGAAAAATTTCTTCACAGAAAGAGTTGCAAAGCACTGGAACTGGAAGCATTGGAGTAACCTGGAGGTATTTAATAAACATATAGACCTGGTACTTAGCAACATGGTTTAGTGGTAACCTGGCAGTGCTAGGTTAATGGTTGCATTTGATGATCTTAAAATCTCTTCCAACCAAAACGATTCTATGGTGTGCAGTAGAGGAAGGAGCTCTCAGGTACAGTCAGGAAATGCTAGGTGCTATATCCCTTAAAAAGAAGGAATCTAAGAAGCATTAAGTGCAATTCTTGACAGTACAAGGACCAAATCTGTTCAGTTGTGTTCATTTTTCAGCTTCAGAATACTGCTTGTTTGTTGCAGACCCTCTCTGTTGATCTCACTGGGAAAATGAACAAGCAAGTAAATAAGGTGGACTGTTAAAGAGTAGATGCCTTACTCAGCAATTAAAAGTTATGCTGAGTTATCAGTTACTCAAATTTTGCTGTGTAATAGCAAGTCCAGATGTGAGAGAGGACTAGTAATCTCATCAGCAAGTGACAGCATTTTCTTAGCAATCCTCATGAAAAACCAGACCCATTCCCCACAGCCATGGACTCCAAAGTCTGCACTTTTCCCCAGCAGGGATATAAGCCATGCCCTCGGGCTTCCACCCATCAAGACAAGATACACGGGGAGAAAAAGAAAGGCTTTAACAGAAGCTTTGTGACCCACATACTTTTCACCTGCTTTCCTGACTGTGGCCCACTTACATATCTCATGCTCAAAGTACACAATTAAATGTAGATGTTCACTTTGTGAATGCCTTCAACTGAACTAAGCCCCTAAGGAAAAACTATTTATCTCATCCTAAAATAGATCTTTTAAAGAAAATTCCCCAAAAGTTCTATTTCCCTCTGTTGACTATAAAAAGAGTAGCTTAAATGGAGACATCTACAGCTAGGCAAAACACTCCCAACCCAAGCATCATCAGTGTTTAGAAATGGACAGGACCCAAGTATTTGCTGGGTGAAGCAGACTTTATCTATGCCTGACGTGTCCTTAATGAATACATGAGTCTATAGATGGGCTAGTGTGCTAAGCTGTCCATCAGCTTTGTGTTCATGTCAGGATGCATGTGTGAGGGTTGACTATGGATAGTAAATTAATCTAGTCCCGGAGGCAAGATTCAATTAAGAGTTAATAAGTTCATCTACCCTAAATCTTCCTCCACAGTTCAATGATCTATCCGGGTTTCACAGCATCCACGTACAAGAGCCTTCCCCTCCAGAATTTTATCCCTTCAGACTTTCAGCCCTGGTATTACCTGCCAGTTTAGCAGGAATTGTGACCTTAACTGTGCGATGGAAACTGGCTTCAGGGAAGGCAAGACTGCTCTGGGAGGGATCTGTAGATAAAAGGGCCGACGAAAAGCTCTTTTTGGGGCTTTCTGAAGCCAGGAAAAGCCCTTTGCCTGTGCAGGGGGATGTCGGTTGGTGGGCGGGCAGCTGAGAGATCCTGAGATAATTTTTCAAACAATCATGAGTCTCTATGTCAGAGTCCTGACCTAGATAATCTCTAGAGAATGACATCAGCAGTTATCTATCTATCATATTTTACTTTATGCAGTAATATACATGTCCTATTTCTTTGGGATGAAACTCTCAACATTAGGAAACTATTATTATGATTAATCATGAAATAGTGGGAAGCACATCTGTTAGAGTAACATTTACATATTAAGTCTGAAGAAAGTAAACAAACCCTAGACATTACAGACAGCTCTGATCTAAAGCTAAACCAGCCAGCATAGGGCCAGCTCAGGGATTGTTATGCCTCTGTATTTATTTCCCTATATTACAGGTTAAGTGATGTGGCAGCCTTTCTAAAAGGCTCCTGTTGCCCATCTCTACATACCTACTCTGTAACTAAATTAAATATTTTCTGTTGCCATGGCTACTGGTCCCCTTTTATATTTTTCTGCCCTTCTTTTGCTTCCACAAGCAACAATACCTGCTAACCAATTAAATACAGGGAAAGTAGGAAGACAAGAGTTTCACATGTCCTCATCTCCAGCTCATTTGAATGCTGAATGGCTACCAAGAATAAGAGGACTTTCAAGTTTAGAGGTTTCTGACTGAACTAATAAAAATCACAGAAATTTCAGAGCAGTGGGATGTGTGCAGGGCTTTTAATGCATGATAACATCTTAGGCAGCTAGCAAAGTATCCTGGAGTGGTGCAGCAATTCCGATCAAGTTTTAACTCTTTCGTTCAGACAATCAGAGATTATCCTCACTTCCCTGGCTCAAGCTCATTATGTTAAATAAACTCCTTTCAGAATGGGTCAGGCCTGGATAACCTTGATTATCTGAGTGACTAGCTGTCAAACCCAGACAAGAGTATTAATGGTTCTGTGTTCTCCGTGGATGCCACAGTAAAGCATAGGAGGTGGAGAAAATCAATAGAGAAGGGCAAGGAATTGTGCCCAAGTGTTGTGCCTTCTCCATTCTCCACTTGCCCCTGATACAAAGATTTCCATAATGCAGAAGTCATTGCAGTAAGCTTTTCTTACCTGGCCACTGTTTCAGTGGGAAGACTACCAACTCAGAAGTGAAATCCATCCTCAAGTTTCTCTGGAAAAATATGTCTTTTTACTGCCACAGACTCACAGCTGACTCATGCAGGCACAATCAAACCATAAAGCAATTAAACTACTTTAGCCTTTTTAAAGCAGTTTAAGAGACAAATCCATTTCAGTACAATTCAAACAGTACAAAGAAAAGCTTTTATTATCCTGATTTACTGAGTTTTTCCGTTTCTCTTTTATTTAAGTCCAATGTCTTGCATTCAATTTAATGACAATGATTCTGCAACACATAAAAACACCCTATGACTATTAAAGGAGCATTTATTGGTGTCTAATAAGAGACAAATCAACTTTTCATTTAAGTGCCTCAAAAATAACACAAGCTATAAATGGTTGATTATATATTTAATGATACTGTAACTTATATTTACCAACACAAAAAGCTTTCGCATTTCTAATTTAACTGTATTGTCCATTGTTATCATTAGGGAAAATGTTTATTTTTATTCTAATTGGAAGCAGCAAGTTAAAATCTATCTTCATTTAGAAGCAAATAACACTGCTCATTGACAGACTAATGACAGGCTAGACTTTTAGGAAAAGACTAAAAGCCACACTTATTGAGGGGTATAGGAAAGGGAGAGGTAAAGACTATCCCACATTTGAAGCAGACACCAGTGTTAATTTGATGTTCATATCAATGTCCCCCAGGACACAGATGCATTGCATAGTGCTGGGGTCCTTCTGTGGATTCAGACTCCATGGGATATTTCTCCTAGGGAGATTTCTATCCTGGGCCTAAGGAATCTCTAAATATTTTCATTTTGATCAGGAGTCATCCTACATTACTTTGTACAGTTGTGCTTTACTTGCAAAGATACTGAAATGAACAGGTATGGTGATGGCAACCACTGATTGTAAATTACAGAGATACAACTGTCTATGGTGACGTATTCTGTGTGACCATGATGGCAAAATATCAGCGCCTTGCTGCTTCTGATTCACAATTCCTGCATTTTCTCTCTTCACCTCCTTCCATTTCTAAGACAGTTCAGAGTTGATTTATTTTATATCATCTGCAACTGGCTCTAAGGAAGGGTAAAACGCCATGGATATGATTCACTGACAAGCTTATTTTCTTTCCTAAGAATTAATTTAACTTTAAAAGCAAAGGATAGGACAGCTATTGAACCAGTTAAATGATTTTAAAATTGTTTGATCCATCAACAGGCATCAACATCAAGATTAAACCTACAAAAAGGCAATTGCTTTAATTATTTTTTTAAAAACCCATGAGAAGTTTTTTACATTTGAGACAAAGATTAAAGATTCTGTAAAATTTACTGTCCCTTCACTTAACTGGGGAGCACGGTAGAGTGGTGTGGATGCTGCCATTCCTGACACCCTGTTACCTTGCTAGCACAAAACAGTGATGTAATAGTGTAACACTTATTGGGCAGGATATCAAATTATTCTGCCATTTATTCGGTGAAGTTTAAACACACCACCATTGAGGTTATTCTGTTTTACTTACACATCTTGACTTCCCTGTACCCTTCCTTTGCAAAGTGTCTCTCTCATAAAAGGTTTGCATTTACCTCCATGTTCAAACCACTTTTCACTACACTGTTCAGTAATGTAAATTATTCAATTCACAGCTAAGATTCAAAGCCATAAATATGGAGATTTGTAATTTTCTACAGCCCACACATGTTGCAGAAAGGCATATTTAGAGAGTCTAGGGAGAATAAACAGGCAGTGGTCCAAGTGATTCCTGCTCTCCTGATTTTACTTGCATTCAACCTCCTATACTGTCCTGCTTCATTTGTGTCATTCCCCTGTTGCATTCTGTTTATCAGTCAGATTGAACTTATGGGGAAAAAAATGTTGATCATTCAGTCTCACAATCAAGTTACTAACAGCATCAGATGGTACATACACACTTGCTCCAGATGAAAAGCATATATATTAGTATCCTTTCCTAAATATGGTCTAAATTTTCAGCAATTACAGTTGATTTACAGTGCCTGGTATTGGAGACCCAATATGAGCCTGATCACTGAAGGAAGGGAAGACTCAGCACTTCTTGGGTTAACAAAAAAAAACCCCAAAACCAGCAAAACACCACCCCCCCCCCAAAAAAAAAAGAGTAGAATAAAGACTTTCAAAATTGCAATCTGAATGCTTTCAATGCTTTAATGCTTTGAAAATAATGCTTCTAAAAGACATTTCAAGCACGAGCCATACCTTATTTCATAATAATCCTCTTTTCCACACAGAGCATCACAGTAAAACTAAAATGCAACCAACAGAAAGAGATAGCATGTAATGTGAAAGATGTTACATCATGATATGTGGTGCACTGGAGTAAATTCATATATTAATTTAAAGGTGGATCCCATTAGAGTCTGATAGGGGCATGTTTCCATATGTAGTTATTTATAAACACTCTCTTTCTTCACAGAACAGATATACCCTGTGTCAACAAGATGACAGAAACATCATACCTTGCTTGATTTCAGATAACCACATCCATTTCTCATAAAACAGGTAATTAACTAAGGAGGAAATACATCTTAATTAAAGCAGGCTGAAATTAATCAAACACTGTCTTTGCAGGATGTTTTTGGTTCTGTGCTAACTTCCTTGCTGGCTCGGAGCAAAGCTGCTTGTTCAAATGCTGTCCTTTGCAGGCTGTTGAATGACAGACAAAATGGCTCAGCAGAACTAATTGAAAATAAAAGTCATAGGATCATAGAATCTCAGAAACATTTAGGTTGGCAAAGACTCTTAAGAACATCAAGTCCAACCGTAAACCTAAAACTGCCAAGTCCACCACTAAGCCATGTGCCATATCTACACTCTTAAATTCCTCCAGGGATGGTGACTCAACCACTTCCCTGAGCAGACTGTTTCAAAGTTTGATAACCATTTTGGTGAAGAAATTTTTCCTAATATCCAATCTAAACCTCCCCTGGCACAACTTTAGGCTGTTTTCTCTTGTCCTATCACTTGTTATTTGGGAGAACAGACCAAGACCCATATCACTACAACCTCCTTTCAGGTAGTTGTAGAGTGAGATAAGGTCTCCCCTGAGCCTTCTTTTCTCCAGTTCCCCCAGCCACTCCTCAAAGGACTTGTCTCTAGACCCTTCACCAGCTTTGTTCCTCTTCTTTGGATGTGCATCCAACAGAGACAACATAGAGTAGCTTAAGAAAAGCTCAGATATTTTTCATTTCTTGGGATATGCTTCCAACTGGAGAAAGTTTTTATGATATCTAATTCTATAAATCTTAGATATCATAGAATCATAGGATGGCTTAGGCTGGAAGGGACCTTAGAGATTATCTAATCCAACCTCCCCACCATGGGCATGGATGCCTCTAAACTAGATTAGGTTAAGGACTCATGCAACATGGCCTTGAACACCTCCAGGGAGAGGGCATCCACAACCCCTCTTGGCAATCTTTACTAGAATCTTACCACCCTCATGCTGAAGAACTTTTTCCTAAGATCCAATCTAAACTTTTTCCTAAGATCCAATCTAAACTTATTTTCCCTCAGTTTAAAACCATTTCCCCTCATCCTATGACTGGACACTCTTGTGAAGAGCCTTTCTGTAGGTTCCCTTCAGGTATTGGAAGGCAGTTATAAGGTCCCCCTGAAGTCTTCTCTCCAGGCTGGACAATCCCAGCTCCCTCAGCCTATCCTCATAGCAGAGGTGCTCCAGCCCCTGGATCATCTTTGTGGCCTCCTCTGGACTCATTCCAACAAATCTATGTCCATCTTATGGTGGGGACACCAGAACTGGACACAGTATTTGAGGTGGGGTTTCACAAGAGCAAAGGGGGAGAATCACCTCTCTTGAGCTGCGGGTGACAATCCTCTTGATGCACCCTAGGATATGGTTGGCCTACTGAACCACATGAGTGCACTGACAGCTCATGTTGAGCTTCTCGTCAGTCAACACCCCCAAGTCCTTCTTTTCATGGCTGCTCTCAACCCACTCTGTACCCAGTCTGTTACTGTGCCTGGGATTGACCCAGCCCAGATGCAGGACCTTGTAGTTTGACTTGTTGAACCTCATGCAGTTTGCACTGGCCCGTTTCTCAAGCCTGTCAAGGTTCCTCTGGATGGCATCCCTTCCCTCAAGTGAGTCCACTACATCACACAACTTGGTGCCATCAGCAAACTTGCCGAGGGTGCACTAGATGCCTTTGTCCATGTCGTTGACAAAGATGTTGAACAGCACTGGACCCAGAACAGATCCCTGAGGAACTCCATTTGTCACTGATGTCTATCTGGACATCAAGCCATTGATTACAACTCTTTGAGTGCAACCTTCTAGACAGTTCCTTATCCACTAGATGGCCTGTCCATCAAGTCCATGTCTCTCCACCTTAGAGACAAGGATGTCATGTGGAACAGTATCAAATGCTTTGCACAAGTCCAGGTAGATTATGTCAGTTGCTATTCCCATATCAACCAGAGTGGTAACTATGTTGTAGAAGGCCACCAAATTATTCAGGCATGATTGGCCCTTAGTGAAACCATGTTGGCTGTCAGTGTTCACCTCATTATTTTTCACATGCCTTAGTACAGGTACTAGGAGGGTCTGCTCCATTATTTTACCTGGCACAGAAGTGAGCCTGACTGCTCTGCAGTTCCTTGGGTTTTCTTTGCTTCCCTTTTTAAAAATGGGGGTTATGTTTCCCCTTTTCCAATCTGTGGGAACTTGGCCAGACTGCCATGACTTCTCAAATATAATGGCTACTGGCCTTGCAGATTCAGCTGCCAGTTCCTTCAGGACCTATGGACATATCTTATCAGGTCCCATGGACTTGTGCACCTTCAGGTTCTCTAGGAGTTCCCAGACCTGATTTGCTCATACCCTGGGTGATTCTTCACTCTCCCAGACCCATTCAGTGCCCTCCGTGACTTGAGTGGTGTGGCTTAAGTGATCATCAGTGAAGACTGAAGCAAAAATACTGTTGAGTATTTCAGCCTTATCTATATCCTTGGTTACCAGATCACCTGCATCCCTCTGGAGAGGTCCCACATTCTCTCTTGCTTTTCTTTTTTTTCTCTGACATACCTGAAGAATCCTTTTCTGTTACTTTTAATGACCCTGGACAGGATTGACTCCATCAGGGCTTTAGCTTTTCTAACCTGGTTTCTGGTTTCACAAACAATCTCCTTGTAGTCATCCTCAGTTACCTGTCTCTGCTTCCACCCTTTGCGGATTCTCCTTTTGTGTTTGATTTTGGCCAGGAGTTCCTTGTTCATCCATACAGGCCCCCTGGCACCTCTGCCTGATTTCTTATTTTTAGGGATGCAATGCCTTTGAGCCTGGAGGAGATGATTCTTGAAAGTCAACCAGCCAGTCATGGGTGGCCAATGAGTAACCTTAGATGGTTTCGGAGAGCTGATGGTCTGTATTCAGAAAATGCCATGAAAAAAAATGATCAGAGTTTAGGCTTTCAGCCAAGAGACTGACCACTGTGCTGAGGGCTCCCTTTTGGCAGTGTCTGTCAGATGTGGCACCAGCCTCAAGAGCCACCATAAGAAAAAATAAGTGCTTAATGGCAAGGTCTTAAAACTGCACTGCACAATCACAACAATGGGGGACTTCAAAGTGTCAGATATGCACAGGTGCAAGCACAACTGATAGCAGGAGCATCATAATCCCAAGAAAACTGTATGAAAGACAACAAATCTGGAATATGCAATAACTGAGTTATGTACAAAAGAGGGAAAGAAACAGAGAGGTTTGGCTTTGTTACTGGTGCTTAAGGCTGAAATTCCTCAGGATGGCTTAAAAAAATCCTTGTCATTGTCAACCTCCAGGCCTCACTGTACTCAACATAGTCCATCACCATAGTCCCTGTGGTGCACTGGTGTCATGCTACAAAAGTTCTCACCTTCCTAACAGAGCAAGAGTGGCTTCATTTTACGGTCTGGAATGGCTAGCTCTCTGAGCCCTTCTCATCACTAAATGGCAAACAAGGAAGACACAGTAGTAGCCATAACAATGCTGTGTTTTCTGCACAGAGGATTATTATTATCTCTCCTTTGCTTTCTAAAATCTTATGGGAAACCAGCTGTTTCTCCAAAAGTAGGGAACTCTGGGCCTGCCTACTCAGTAGGTGCAGATGCTCCTGGGGGAGGCGCCTTGCAGGGAGGACTGGGAAGGTCCATGAAGGTGCACATGATCTTGCCTTAGGAAAAGAAGCCCAGGAGATGCTGATCAGAGACCACCCTTCAGCAGGGGAATGGAAAGGGGGAACGGTTCATAAGGTGTCTCTGCTCTGGAGCTGGGCAAGGGCAACTTTTCCTTTCTGAAACTCCAGCAATACCTGCACACTGCATGCACAACAGGAACTGTGGCTGGCTCAGGGGCTGCATGATGCAGATGTCTCATAGCAAAAGTAGATCATACAGCAGGGTGATCTTTTTGGCCATCCCATGGCTGGAGACTCAGTACCAACAATTCTACACCCAAGGGCTGTGAAGATGCCCTTGTGCAAATCAAAAAGAAAGATCAAAGGCAAGCCTGAACAAGGGATAGTGCTCTCTGAAGTTACTACTTTCATTGTTGCTTTTGTGTTTCATAGACTAGTACATCACAAGGGGTTTTTTCATTCCTTTTTTTCTTTTTTTCCCCCCTCTTTAGTTGTGATGTTCAGCAGAGTATCTTCTTTTCATCTTATTTGATGGATTTTTCCCTAGTTGTTTCAGTCCTTTTATTCCCTGAAACACAGCTTAGGGCTACCTTGTTTTCTTCTGTTAAGGTGGCATCATGAACCTTCTCACTGTATCATGGCATGATCTCACACTGACAGCCCTTGAGAACAAAGCCCTGCTTTAACTGCAAGTTCAGTCTCCAGGGCTCCACACCCGCGGAGTTCAGTTAAACTTACCAAGGTCTTGCACCTTTCTGTAGGGAAGAGGACATGGTGAGAAGCTGCTGAGTGGGAGGGATGGAGAATAGCCTGAGCTGAAGTCAGGTATGTGTCATAATCCTCTTTAATTCCACTTTAAATTCAATCTCTGAGTTTAGTCAGGGCATGCAATATATTTAGTGCCGGCTGGTACTAGAGATACACAGTACCTCCAGGGGTAACCATGGCATAAGGAATAGAATAGAAAAGAACAGAACAGAACATTGTATTCACTGGAAGAAGAGAAAAAAACAACATTTTTTTCTAAGGTAGAGAAAAGATCCCATTAATGCCAAATAAATTATTTCAGAGGAGGATGTTGAAATCCTCCAAAGGAAAAAAAAATAATTATAAACTGATATATACTCAATATATATATATAATATTCTAAACTTACTTCTTAAGAAATCAAAGAA
>JANIJG010018244.1:0-50519 GCA_024611175.1 Megaceryle torquata | reverse complement strand
TTGAACCTGTTGTTCACTTTCAAACCCCATTTTTAAACAGAGAGCAAGTCTCACAGGTCTGACTTCCCTACCAGTTTTATGGAAGTGGGCAGCTGAGCAGAGCAGACAAGCATTATTAATGTCTCCACTGAAGGAAAAGCTAATATGGGAGTTTGGCCCTTATTAGACATCAGAAAATCTATAGAAAACTAGGATTCATTTGGTTCCACTCTTGCAGAACTGCTTCGTTTCTTCATTTGACCACTGAGCTGAAAAATCACGTAGTCATAGAGTCCTAATTAATAGATGATCCCCAAAGGAAAGGAAAGATTGTGGCTCAGGATTCATATAATTGTATATTTAAAGCATTTTGTCGCTGAGTAACCTGTTGGTCACTCTTGTGGTACGTGTCGGTTCCTATTATAAGGCAACTCAAAAGGCAGCACTGGTTGTCTTTTAGAGAAAGATGTAGACTGCATATTTTTTACCTAGGGATAAAATCTCTCAAACAATGTAAGATCGTGATCCATGCACATCTGAAAATGATGTTAAGTGAATACCATAAAAAATATTTTCTATTATATTATTCTTTGGCAACAACTGAAAAGTTGAAGTGCAACATTCTGCAGCATTTAATTGTCTGAAACTGATGAGTGAGCCTTTGGTGATGTACTTTTTTTTTTTTAGCTATAATTTATACACAAAGTTTTTGAGAACCAGGCTGCCAAAATGCATTTTCCATGTGGGGTTTATAGCTGCTTTATCCATTCAAACCCATGCTGAGGTGTAGTCCACTGGTGAACCTACCCTTTAAATTCTCATCTCAGTATAGAAACCACTGGTATCTGATAGACAAATGCAGGAGGAGTAAATGAAGTTAAAAGAGGTGAAGCTAATACCAGAGAGGTGGTTGTAATTACAGCACAGTGTCTGCAAATGCAGCCTGTGCCAAGAAGTGGCGATTTAAACCATGTGGAAGGTATGAGTGGCAGCGTGGAGCACGGACCGGGCAATGAAGAGCTTGACGTGCACGCTAACAACTTGAATCAGTCCATCAATGAATTTCCTCCGGAGTTTTCAGCTGTTTCGTCCCGTACGCACGAAGCAGTCGCGTTTTTAACACCGTGGCTGGTTTTGTACAGTGTGGAGGTGGAGGCTTTGGTTTGGTCAAGTGTTTTTTCTGGGGCGGTAGCTCAAGCCTCCAACCTGTGGGTCAGTTCAGACAAGGAGCAGCCAGCTGCCGACCGAGTTTCGGAGTTTGGTTAGGGTTTTGTTTTTGTTTTGCAAAGCCAGTGTGGAAGGACTAGACCAGCTGAACCACCACCTCCTCTCCCTGTCTCCAGCTCAGGCAAATGAACAGTTTTTCCAACTGTGCTTTAATGAGCGTATGTATCTTTTCATCAAAAAATTTTTCAAATCTGAACTGTAATTCATCTCTGTATTTTTAGCCGGGACTTGCCTTGAAAAGGCTTTTGAAAATGTTCTCTCTCTTTTTCTGCTTTTATTCCACGAAACGTGTGCTAATGAGCCCAGTGTCTGCCACCAAAACTGAGTTCTCTTGACACGATTCCTCATAAAAATAATAAACGCAGAGAAGAATAAGGATATTTTGATGTATCGCTGCATGGCTGTCTCTGTGAACTGAATATTTTTATTCCTTTTTTGATATATAAGGATTATCTGTCTACACCCAGAGGATCCTGAGGTAGGAATGTACAGGATGTAAACTTGCACTGCTCCTGTGAAAGCAGTAAAGAAGCTGATTTATGTCGGCTGAGCATATGGCCCGTTGTGTACAGCACAGCGTCGAGGGGAGCAAGTGAAGCTGCCTCTTCTGCTGTTGGCAATGTTTCCTTTTCCAGCTCTTCCTGGGTTTTTTCTCTCCTAGCCAAACCCGTAACGTTACAGTAAATTTAAATGTAAATATTGTGTTGTTTTTGCAGTTAATAGTTGTAGGTCAAATCACTTTTCATTAGGCTTGTAAGATGCGACGTGAAGAGATTGTGTACCCTAAGGTCATGGTTTGGGTTGTTTATATCTACTGTACACTTCCCCCAACGTGATTTTCAGTGGTATCCTGTTGTAATTAAATTTATAAAACCACCCTACTTCCTGTGTGTTGGTGGCACCGAGGTGATTTAAGTACTCGGGAGGCTCAACAATTAAAGTCATTAAACAATGAGTAGTGAGCAAAACTGAAAATGTTAATAGCCTTAGTTTTATCTTTCCTTTTCTGGTCTTCATTAGAGAATGAGAGACTTCAAAGGGGAGTTGGGGGGGGGCGGGGAAGTCTTTTAACTGCTTTTCATGTCTTAGGATGGACAAATAGAAAAACAAATAACTAGGTATGGCAGTTTCTTGGAGAGAAAGGCACAGAGAACTATAAAAACGTGCAGAAATATGAGGCAAGGAAGATAAAGTCAGATGTAGGCAACCTGGTATCTGTCATTTCTTAGTGATCCTAAGGTGGAAAATGAGCAGAAGCTGTTGTCTTTATTATTTATGATCCAAACTAATATTAGTACTGGAGTAGATATCAATGAGAATTTATTTTTTTTTTAATGTAGTGTGATGAATTCAACTGAAAAAAGGGCACAGCTTCTCTTTAAGGTCAAGTTTACGAATGGGATTTATTTTTCTATATGTGTAGCACACACACTTTGGTTCTGCTTTTGTCACCGCAGAGAAATGGGGGGAATGATGCGGGTGAGAGCAGAACCAGACCCAATTACTTAGGCAGGAGCTGGATGCACACACCTCAGGGAGGAATCCAGTCTTCTGGGGTGAGTGGGAGGAAGATGAAATGCTCGATGTGGCTCCACCTAAAGCTCCCTTTCAATTGCAGTTACTCCTCCTCTTCTTCGGGAGCAAAAGCCAAAGTTGTTCCAAATCCCAATTCCTTTAAGATTTGTAAGGGAGTGGAGTGACTGTGGAAATACAGAGCACTCCTTTTCAAAAAGTATTTAAGGAACAAGCTGTGTGTTGTAAATCTACCTGTGTGCAGATGTTGCTCTTGATGAGACATTTCCTGGTAACGGCCCTTGGAACCTGCCAGTTGTTCTACAGCTGTTATTTATTCCTGTTTGTTTAATGGCACGAATTGTTGTCTTAAAATACTGGTGGGCCAGACGTGTTAGCTGAGAAGGTATGAACCAGTGAACGACCTCCTGTTTGCTGAGAGATAATCTGCCACTTTTGTTTCAAGCAGGCTGTGTCGCCAGCGAAGATTTCCCAGGCTCTGTGATGCCTGTCAGCTCCAGTAAGGCATGTGACCTTCACAGGGAGCTTGAAGATGAAGAGATTCCTTCATATATCGAACAGTTTGAGAGAGATGTTCGGGATGACATAATTCTGCTTGGCAGCTTTTCACTGGAACAGGTCAGAGTTAAGAACTATAAGACAATTTTATCACTCGCTTCATAACACGATGCTGGCTTGTTAACCTTGTACACCCCAATTCTATTTCACTGCCCGGCGATACGTATATTGAAAGAGGAAAAGATAACCCATTTCCTTGGCTTGTTTTATGTGACTGGCACTTTGCTAAGCTAACAGGGGGACCTTTATCTTTGTCTCTGTTTCAACGTGAATAAAAATAGATTGCCTTCATTGCTTCTTTCCTAACTAGTGGAGTGTCTCTGACTGCTCTGTAGTAAGTATTGCAATTGAGCTTCAATCAAGAGCCTAAGCTTAGGACATCTCTCTCTGCCAAATTTAACAGAGGGTTATTCATCTATCAGTGAGCAAGTTCGGATCGGAGCCCAGGAAGGATTTATGTAGCAATATTCATTGCACAGAGGATAAACTTATTCCCAAGGGATGAATCTGTTGTGTTTTTCAGGGTGGCAAAGCTTCGTATGGTTTTCTTTTTGTCATTTCATAGTGTAAAGAGGCAAGGTCGGGTTCGTGTTGACCAAGGCCCAAGTTTTTGGGGCTGAAATGAGACTTGTGGGCACCTAACTACCATTTGTCCCTTTGAAAAATCTCATACCCAGACTAGGGGACAGGAAAAGAGATTAATTGATAAATCTATCATTTTTAATTAGCAACATGAGAACAGCACTCTGGCTCTGATGGGCTTAAAATAGGTTATCCAGTGACTGATGGTGATCTAAGCTTTCTTTTATTTTCAGAGGAAGTTTTTAGGATTTTTTCATTGCTGGACTAAACCTCATTATTGCCTTCTGCATGTTGGTGAGGGCCACAATTCCCTTCCTTGCTGCTTTCCTCTAGATCCTTGTGTAGCTTCATTTCATTCTTTCTGACTCTCACTCATAGGAGGTGGTTTGGAGAGTATTGTTCAGAGAACGTGACATAGGGAGGGGAAACATGAGGGAAAAGGACTCGGATGGTACTAAGAGTGTCATCTGCCTCAAGGGGCTGATGAAGTAGAAACCTGGGAATAGGTGAACAGTGTTGCACCTTTCCAGAAGATTTTTGCAATGTGTTGAGGGTTCCCACTTTGAGTTTTGTCTGTTTAGATGCCCCCAAAGATTCATGTGACACCTGAAGGGACACAATAGCTTTGTCAATGCTTTGCTTATTCTCCCTCTAAACATGGTCACTGGGAGGCTGATCATCTTGTTTGGACCCTTTTTTGAAGGTGTTCAGCAAAGCTTTTCTTTTTTAGATGGGAGCAAACAATGCGGTCATCTAAAACCAGTGGTCTGTGTTTAAACTGACAGCTGCATATGTGGGTCCACGTGTAATGCAATGTAATGCTGCTGTTCTTCCCTACTTTCTTCCAAAACAAAGCAAATCTTCATTTAATGGGATTGAGTTGGTCTACCATGAGCTTACAGATAGGGACTCAATTTATACTGCACAGAAAGAGGTGTTGAATGCCTGTTTTCTGTCCATTCCTCCCATGCATCTCCAACTTCAGTTGTCTATTCCCTGCTTGGGAATTCAGTTGTACTGATGTGGTATGAGCTGTCATGTCTGCATCCTGCAATGTGAAGGGTAACAAGAGGATCACTGTAAAATTTGTATTATCATCTAGATCAGTGATGTGTATGTCCATCCTTTCCTGAGAAGCACATAGAAACGGTGTGGTCAGCCCCTGTGAACAGGCAGTGGAAGGTGACATTGGAAGTGGGGGTTGCAAACATGCACCTCTTCTGTCATATTGGTATTCAGAGACATCTAACAATGTAAGCGTGCTGCTGCTTCTTCTTCAACTGACTTTCTTTATTCTTTAATGGACCATCTTTGCTCTTTGAGCTGTGGAGATGCTCCTACAGCTTTTGCAGTGTTGATGCCTTTCCACAGCAGCTGTAGGCTCGGTGTTAGATTGATGCTGTGGTCTTAAGAATCTGTTGCCACTGTTTTTGGGGTGCTTCCAGTTTTTGCTGCTTGAACGTGTGTTTAGTGGTTTGAAACAGTCTTTAATTTGCTGCGTGGCATTTACTTCTTATTCAGAAAAAAAAAAACCAACCACCCCTCTTCCCTTTCTGCAGGTTTAGTGAGTAGCAGATGTACTTTAGCCAGCATAATTTATGATTAGTTAATTTAATCTGCCATAATGACATAAAGTGAGCCTGAAACAAGCTTCTATCAATTTTGCCATTAGAGGTAACATAATATTTTCAAATGTCTACCATACTTGAGTAATTAACCCTCGAGCTGAGCGAAGGAGGCTAATAGACATCTTTCTCCCACTCCTTGGCTTTGACAGAAGGAAAACAAAACACGGGAGCCCAAGGGTTAAAAATAGCAAGTGAGAGTTTACAGTTTTTATACGCGAGGTTCAGAAACACACTTGAGTTGCTGCTGTTTCTTTTTAGGCTGCCAAAAAATTCTCTCTGATGAGGCATCTGATTTGCACTAGAGCTTTGCTGGCAGCATTGGCACGAAGAGGACAGCTCTGTCTTTAACTGTCTATCCCTTAGTTCATTCCTTTGCTTCTCTGCTTTGTAGCTTTACAGTAAATGGGTGGCTTTTGTTTAAACAGCAGCTCGGTGCATGAGATCACCATGATTAAAAGTTTTTGAAAAAATCTGATGTGCTTTCCAAAAAATAATAATTAAAAAAAAAAAAAAAAGTTTATGCAATATTTTAGCTCTGGAACTTTAAGCTGCCTTGTTACTTTACTTCATGTTCTGTTTTGTAAATGCAAAAGCTGATAGTTGAGGTTGGCAAGAAATAACATGAGGGGAGATCTGAGAGATTCTTGTAAAGAAAGCATTAAGCAGATGTCAATGTTCTGTTAACAAACACATTAAAGGATATTAAATTTGGAAGGCAATGCTGTTTCCTGCGGCCTACCATGTAGACCTACGGATTTCAAAAGCCCTGGTGACATTTGCTTTTAATAAAGAAAAATAAACTCTCCCGAGAGAAAATCATAACTTTGGGACTGTGTTGTGGTAGAAGCTGAGCAGGTACATCCGAGGCTGGGAATGTGGGGTGCTGCAGAACTCCATCTGGCAGGAGAGGAGGCAGGGATGCGTGCTTATGGGCAGAACTTGATCTTCAGAGCCAAGAAATCTGCAAGGAAAGATCTGACATAATGCTGGCTTAACGTGTTTGATTAAAGGCGAGATGCTCTCAAAACATGAGAGACTGCTAAGGATGAAGCAAACACTGGTGATTTGGGTGAGGTTGCACTTGATGGGCCTTTGGCAACATACCCCTGCCAGTCATTAATGCAAATGCCATGGAAAAATACCAGCTGTAGGATTTTCATCTGTTTCTGAACTGAGATAATAGCAGTGACTGTTTATTTTTGTGTAGGTTCTCTCAGAAAAAAAAAACCCCAAAACATAATGGGGCAGTTGGAAGGATCCATACCGCCCTGTAAGCCAGGAATATCTTTCCTGCTTGGCCATCCTTTTTCTGCAGCTTGGTTGGTATTCTTAGCTAAATGTAATTTGTTCACAGGCTCCATGTCTCTCCATGGCATCCAGCCCTTTGTGTGGGGCACAACACCTTGCAGGACTTGATCATTACAACTGTGTAATCAGTTCTGATCCGTGACCTCAATGCGAATTTCTCAAGAGCCTCTGAAAATACAGTGCAAGTTCTGCTCATCAGTACCAGCAGTTGAGTTATGGTACTAAGAAATGAGCTATTTGTTGTATGTGGATAGTAATAAAGTGTTGCCTTTCATCAAGAGATTTACCTTTTGGTTAAACAGAGGTTAATGCCTCTGGGCATTAGACCTCATATTCTTACAGGGTCAATATCATCGCTGCTCTGACTCCTTTCCAAGTCACAGCGAGATCAATTTATACGATGATGGAGCGATCAGTTTTCCTTTGCTTAATGGTGGATAACACGTGAGTAAAATTTGGTATGAGGTAAGATGATGAGAAATCTACCCTCCAATCAGGAATTCAGTCAGTGAGATCCAGCCTCGGTCATATAAAACACCAATGCACATTGGATAATAATTGGTTAATATTGTCATTTGTATCCTGATGGTATCTGCAGACCTGCCCCCATCAAAGCCATAGCCTGCTAAGCATTTCACAATCCTTTGTGATTGTTCTTTATGAGTAAAATACTCGTGTGAGTATGTGCACCTAGGAGCAATGCAGAACTGAAGGTGACTTTTCCTCAGCCAAGACCTGACTACTTCTTTCTGACACTTGCCAAGTTTTTAAATGACTGTTGAATTCAAATAAATAGAGTGTTTTTTGTTTTACTGAGAGCTGGGGGTGAAGAATACAAAAGCTGGTGATGTTTTGTTTGCACCATGTCTTAAAAGTGGGTGACTTCATTTTAGACAAGCTGCCTATATGCTACACTCAGATAATGAGTGTCAAAGCATCTCTGCAGTCTATTAGTATAATGGTTTCCATTTCATTTGTTGTATCATAGGAATTATGGGTATCTCTGTTTTAGAGAGGAAAAGCAAGGTCACAGATAGACTGAAATCTCCACCCATCAGAAGTGTTTAGCACCTAATTTCCTGCTGAAATCCAGCGTTAGGCAAAGCTCATTGAATTCATATTCCTGCCAGGTAGACTGGTCTTGGACTGGTGAAAAAGCACTACACCAAAACCTGTGTTTGAGGGGAAAAAAACACAAGGTGAAATTCCCAAAGCTTGGAATATCAGGCCCTCGGACTTCTCCTGTCCTGCCTACACCTACTAATGCCCATGGCATTTGTGGGTGTCAGCACCCACCCAGCTGTCCCGAAACCTCACTGAGATCCCAGTACGTGTAGCTATGGGACTTCTCTGCCTGGTAGGCTGTCAACCTGAGATGTCAATATTTTTATTCTGTGAGGCTTCCTTAGTGGGAAGCCTCCAACTTTCTGAGGTTCCTCCCTTATGGCTTCTGTACACTTGGATATACACGCTTTTTTTGGAAGAGGGAGTATGGAAATGAATGTCAACAAAAGCAGAATGGTTGAAAAGATGTTTTATACATTTTTAAAAGGCCTGTCACCGTGCTGTCACAATACCCATAATACTGCTATAGCTGCTCTTTTTAATTGTCATGCTTTGTTCGGGAGTTATGGGAGTTTTTAGTTAAGTAAATATTTAGATGGAAGTCATGAAAATCTTCTATGCTTCGTATATTTTTCACAAAAAAAGGAGTTATTTTAGTTTTTATTGTGTTCTTTCACTCTTGAAGATCAGAGGGGTAATTAAACAACTGAAATAATTCGTGATATTCTGTTGAGCTGGAACAATGAACCCTACAGCTACTGTAAATGATGATACTGCATTTGCTGCTGCTTAAGGTAATCTGACTGGTCAGCTCTCTGGCTCATTATCCTAATATAAATTCCAGTAAGGAAGTCTCTTTCTATGGTTCAATAAACAAAGGCAATTGGAAAGATTCTTCAAAGAGAATGGGTGATTGCCAAGTCCTGTTGAAGTGACTTCATCGAGTACTGACCACCTGTTAAAAGAAGCAGAACTCGAATAAGGATTGTGAGGAAAGTGAGCGTTACTGATGTGTAGAGGCATGAACCTCCAAAAATAGATACAATGAAAACAAATTTTAGACGCTCATGTATTCTCCAGAATTACTTTTAATTCCCTCTCCCAGGAGGTTTTATTAGTATTTTTAATACATTTAGAGCCAAATTGCAGTAAGAGGTATAGCTAAGTTTATTGTTGGTTAGCTCTTAGGACAGGAGACTCATTAGCAGCATTAAGAGACTACAGAGATTTTATGAGCTACAGGTAAATGAATTGCTCTGAATGTTGTAACTTGTTTTGCTTCTGCAGTCTTTCAGTAGAGCTGAACTTGTTGAGGTGAGGAAGGAGCAGATCTTTGGAGGCCATCTAGTCCAATTCCTGCTCCAAGCAAGCCTGAGTTTGTGGTAGATCAGGCTTTCTATGTGTAACCTCAGTTGTTAAGCGCTTTGGAGTTGTTCACGTCAGTTCATTACTGTGAAACATAACCAGGTTTCTCTAAGTTGAGAGGTGTAGAAATAGTGGGAAATATTAGTCCACTGTAGCAGTCCATCTATTACTTCCAGCAGAGACATGGAGCAGGATGTGGGCTTGCAGGAGATCTGTGTTCCACAGAGAAAAATCATCAGGCATGGCAACTTGTAATTTCCACTGTTGTATTTAAGATAATCATACAGTAAACTGTACTTAAAGCATGGTTTCCCTCTCTGCAATTTTCATATACTAATTGCAAGCGAATGTCTCTTTTAATTATAAAGTGTTCAAGTGCACGTCTGTGCTCCTGGAACAGAAGATGATGTGAATGTCAGTACAAATGGAAGTTACTGGGTAAAGTTAAAGCCTGTGTTTTTAGATTGCAGTTATGGAGGCAAATTTGGAAAGCAGTGCTTTATCAACAGTAAAAAAAAAAAAAAGAATGGTGACTCAGAAAGATGGGGTAGACTGTAACTTCAGACTTAAGCATCAGTTTTTGGGGTGCTGTAAGAAGCAAATTAGTTGTTATGACTCAGTTTTCCCTATCTGCAAAACAGACCTAAAATTAGGTACCTGCTTTAGGGAAGAAGAGGATTAAAGGAGTAAAGTTTCACGAGGGACTTTGAAAAGGCTGTAGAAATAATAAAAACATTCTGTGCTGCAATTAACCAACATTTTTAAATTGAGGATGAATGGGGAAAAAAACCACACACAAAAAAAGTCTTGGTATTTCTGATTGGTATTTCCTTTCAGTTTCTCTTCGGTTGTTTGTGCCACGATTTCCCACCAGCATCCAGCAAGTAGAAAAGATTGTAAAAGCCTGAAGTTCATTTCATAGCTTGTGAACTTTTTTCTGGTTTTGTTTTTAATGTAAACTATTCTAGATGTGGCACTTCAGGACGTGGTTTAGTGGTCCTGATAATATTTAGTAGACAGTTGGACTTGATGCTCTTGAAGGTCGTTTCCAACCTTAATAATGATTCTATTCACTTGAGATCTGTAGAATGGCACAGTTCACTTGGTTTCCACTAGCATTGCTCAAGCTGCATGAGTTAATACTGGAGGGAATGTTTTCCCTAATAAAATGTGGCTAGCATCTTCCATCATGCCTTGTTAGCATCTTCCATTTTATTTTACTATTTAGGCTAAAATTACCTGAAGGTTCTTAGTAGCTGGTGATTTCTAGGCTGATCTGGAGACATCTGCACTTGCAGAGCTTTGACAGGCTGGCTCATTTGTGCTAAAAGTCTCTTTATCAAAGGCAAACGCCACTCCAGCACTGTGCATTTCTGTGCTCAGCTGTGGTTGTCAGACACTCTGATAAATGGCTTTGCATACGCTCGCAACACTGTAGATTTTGATGAGGACATCAAAGCTTTATGACCTTGAAGCTACATGTTCTCAACTGTGAAATAAGAAGCATCTGAAGGAGTACCAGGTGGTTCTGAAGAAACTACAGGTGATCTCTCTGTGAACAGAAAGGAGGAGTGAGTCCTCTGTTTTGAGGCTGGAGAGGCAAAAATCTTTGTTTTGCAGAAGCTGAGCAGCTCTGCAACAGACTTTGCTCCAGAGTTTCCTTAATGCATCTGAAGCAAAGCGATTCAGGCTCTTTTAATTTATTAACACTTTCATCTGGGATCAAAATTCCGAATGGAAACATCTCTGAGTTTTGGGGAAGTTCAGATCCTTGTTTGTCACACCCACGTGGCCATGCTGTCTGGTGGCTCCATCTTCACTGCCTTGTTAGACATAACTCAATGCTTTCCAGATCTAACAAAGATCAGCCTGTAGTGTTGTCACTGTGTGTGTATTACTCGCTGCAGTCAGGCTGTACCATGGCTGAGGTTAAGTCTCACTTGTGTTCTGCAGTATCAATTTGAAAAGGGAATATTGAGTTTTGTTTTTTTCCTGGCTGTTACAAGTGGCTCATCTGTCTGAGTTTTTAATTTTATGCTCATGAACAGTAAATTGGTTTAATTTTTTATTTGGAAGGAAAGTCATGGTGGGGGTGGGGGGTTGCTTTATTGCTTTTTTTATTTCCTTTTAAAAACATTTCTGAGTTTGTGGCACATTTTTGGCGGCGTTCACTGTGAATACTGCTACCATGCATCCAGGATTTTGATGCAACTTTACCTCCTGGTTTGTGGCCATCTCTGAGATGAGGTCACCCAAATTCCAACAGGCAGTGCAATTTTCAGAGCAGACCTTATCCAGCTACTAGATTCTTTGCTTTCAATGAAGGACACTCATCCCACTTGACTCTCAATGCCTCACTTCCCTGTGATCTTCATGTGGTTAACATAGATGAGACAAACATCTCAAAATCTCACTCTGATTGAAAAGAAATGTTAACTTTTCTTCTAATTTTTTTTTCAACTCAAAATAGTTCTTCCTTTTTTTTTTTTAATTTGTTTTGTGGTATACAATGCACTGGAAAATCACTGGGAATGAACTTCATGAAGCAGCCAGACTAGGTGGCACCAGTGGGACTAGAGACATGGGATTAGTTCCTAGTCTGCTGACACTTTGCTCCATGAGCCCAAGCAAGTGGCTTCTCACTCACATCTCGCTTCTCCCATCTGTAAAACTTGAGTGGACAGGATTTCCATCACAGCAAAATGTTTTAGGGTGCAGAGATGGATATCCTGGGTAAAAGCTTTTATTTGGGTATTTATGGCTGTAAAGATAACACTACCTGCCTTCTGAGATGCCAATGGGATTTCTCAAGGAGATAAATGAGAGGCAAGCCCCAGGATCCTCTCTGCACATGGGATACCTGTGGATGGACAGTGGGAGGCTGCTGGAGACCCCGCTGGTGGTGTCTCTGCACTGCTTTTGCTACACCCCAACCCAGTGAGGAGGACTAGGTGAAGGTGGACCCCCCCCCAAACTCAGCACTCCTTGCAGGGAGTATGATTTCATCAGGGCCAGGGTTGAACTGGCTGTTTCAAACTGCAGTGGAGTGAATACCTCAACCAGAAGGTTGTAATAGCAGTCTGAGGACTGACTAAAAAGGGGAGGATAAATCTTTTCCTTAAATGCTCCATTTTTGTTCAGTTTTCTGGGCTTTCTCCTAAGAGAAAAAGCTGTGTTTGGGTGAGGCTTTGTTTAATTTTCTTTTTTTCAAATTGAAAATTACTACAGGAATGAGTCCTACTGTTTGTGGAGCAGTTTGACAGTGAAAATAGCCAGTCAGCACTGATTAATAGTATTGAGTCACGTTCTTGGGTTTGTCTGCAGTAGGAACAATACTTACCATTGTGTGTCTCTAGGCTGAGCCCAGACTGAAAGGCCTTTTGCAAGTACTGGTCTTGATCACGCTCTCTGAAATCAGTGGATGGGTCGTTTGTGTAATTAGACCTCAAGATAGCTGAGGAAGAAACTGAGAAAGATGTGTTAAGGAGCTGGCTCTCAGCTAAAGCAGCGCCTGGTATCACGATGGGGAACAGGACAAAGTGGTGCTGTGACTGAGCCCTTCTGCCTTCAGACAATGGCCTGATTTCTCCAGTAACATCCCAGGATAGCTCTGAGGAATATCCAGTGTTTCCCAGATTTTAGTCGTCTTTTTTTTCCTGAAGTTGAAATCACAGAATGGTTTGGGTTGGAAGGGACCTTAAAGATCATCTCCTTCCAACCCCCCTGCCATGGGCAGGGGCACCTCCCACTAGCCCAGGTTGCTCAAAGCCCCATCCAACCTGGTCTTGAAGCCAAACCACATTTCAATGCCTTCTTATTGGGAACACCCACTGTCAACAATGGGTCGTTTCTACAGTCTAGACAAAGCTGGTGTCATGAGGAGAAACAAGCGGTTAGCGATGGCACGATGGTATGTGCCTTGAGAAAGGGCACTTGGGTTTATTCCCGTAAATGTCTAATTCAGGGGATAGTGCAGCAGTGATTATTCCACATTAAAAAAATACATATAGGCTGCTCTGTTTTTGAAAACTTACACATTTTTTTCCTCTATTAAATTGCTTCCTGGTGATGGAAATGTCTGGGATTTTTTTTTTTCTGCTGCATCTACTTTCCTTTAGCTTGCACACCCCTGAGGTAATTAGTGTAGGTTAAAATTTACATAACTGACTTTGGGGTTTTGCAAATAGGAAAGATGGAAATTTATTCAAGGTGGTGAATAATTCATTTTAAAGCAAGTTTCCTGTTTTTTTTTTTTAATCATGTAGAAGATGTATTACAGACTCATAGAGGTTTTCTGAATAGGACCCTAAGCATTGAATTTTTGATATATTTTATTTCTTAGTGTAGGTAAAGAAATATTAACCATGACTCATTGCACTTTTCCTGTTCAATAAGATTTGAATAAACTTAACAAATTTATTAGGTAGATGACAGAGCTTTAAAAAAATTATCATGACACACTGTGACAAATATTTTACTAGGATCCAGAAGAAATAGTTTTAAATCATATTCCCATTGCCTTTTCAGAGGCAAAGAGATGGAAACCAATGCAGTTCATACAGAGAACCCCAATTTATGTTTTCTTTTGAATATTCATTATTTAATTAAGATTAGGAAGATAAACAAGGAGACTGGGCAGCTATGAGAGTCTGGTAATATAATCAATTTAAAAAAAAATTAAAATTCTCTACTGCTGGTTCAGTGTAAGCTTGGACTGGTAATGTCTGAATGGTGGTGTAGCATTATGAGTACTTGATAGTTTACAGAGTGAGTTTTCTGTTTCATTTTATTTGCTAATCTAAGTGCCCACCTCAAAAATTGCTGTCCTGGACACCACCAAATGATGAAGCAAGCTCTCCTCCCCCTGTCTGATCTGTAGCTTTAACTGCTGCAGCCCAGAGCTTTAAACCCCTTCCCATCTGCCACCTAACTCTGGAAACCCCTGATGTCTCTGGGTCAGTAGGATTTGTCGTTAAACCTTCTCAAGGACTTTGAGCTCTGTTGCTGAGCACTCTCCCAAAGCACATCCCAGCCATGACAGCCTTGCAGGGCTGATGAACATCGCTGCATGGTCCTTGCTGCTGCTGGGATGGGTGTCCTACACCTGCAAGAAGCACATCCCCACGAGGCAGCCGGGGAGGAGCAACTTGCCCTTTCTCTTGGCACGTTCCCTGGTGGCCACAGACCCTACTGAAGTGCGTGAGGGGAGTCATCACCCCAACTTTTTGAATTTGGAGCAGATTTCACAGCCTCACACAATGCTCAGGGTTGGAAGGGACCTAAAAAGGTCATCAAGTCCAACTCCCCTGCCAGAGCAGGATCATCTATATCCAGTTGCAGAGGAACAAATCCGGGTGGGTTTGGAATGTCTCCAGAGAAGGAGACTCCACAACCTCCATGGGCAGGTTGTGGAGAGGGGCAAGTTGCGGGGTCTCTGGTGGTCTGCGTAACTGGTTTGTGTGTTATGTTTTGATGTGTACATATAAACAGCTTTACAGGCATATACATCTACACATGTACGTGCATATATATGATCCTATAATAGGTGTTAAGTGTTGTACAAGTCAGGACTGTAGGGCGCTACCATGCACAAATATACATTGTGCTGATCAAGCTTTTAAAACAAGGTAAGAGCTCAATTTTCCTTGAGAAATAATGGAGTAAACCTGGAAAAATATCTGGGGAAAAAAAAAGTTACAGGGGAGAGAAAAAAAAAAAAAAAAGGCAATAAATACTGGTGGCTGAACTTCCTAATTCCTTTTGGATAACTTTGGAAAACTTCACATTTATGGCTTTTATCTCCATGTTCTTTCTGTACAGTTGGAACCAAATTGTAAGTTGTTGGGTTTTTAATTTGTTTTGTTGTTTGTTGCTGTTTTGGTTTTCTTTTTAATTTTCAATCTTATGTATTTATTTAAATTATTTTTTTCTTTCTTTTTTTCCTCTTTTTGCCATGTGGGACCCAAAGCTCCACAAGGAAGCCTCTCATCACAAGAAACAAAGGTTGCAAGCCAGGATTCGTGAACTCTTTCAAAGGTACCTCAGATAAGGGCTACTTTGTGCTTCTAATACGCTTTCCTTCCAAAGATCTTTCAGTGCTTTACAGATACGAATGAATGGAACTTCTTCCAAACAAAGGACCTCAGGCCTAGAAAAATTAAGCCTGGGCTTTTGAAAGAGGCCTCTGTTTTGGATACCTCCATTTTCAGATATCCAGCTTGGGCTGCAGTTTTTAAGTGCTACACAAACAGTGCACTTCAAAAGGTGACCAAATGGCTTCTTCCAGCACCCTTCATCCCTGCCTCTGAATTTACCTTTAGAGAGTGGAGGAAATAAGAATTGGAGCAATGTTGTTGTGATCAAGCTGCATGTGACCTCGAGATAAATACACACATCAAATTACCTGTAAAGAGCGGAATGGAGGGAATAAATAACTCTGGTAGATATAGCCAAGGAAGCTGTGTTCTGTCCTGCCAGCTGATGAGCACGCTGGTGAGCACAAAAGGGAGGTCTGACTTCACTGAATCAATTACTCTCTTGAATCTAATACCCAGCAAAAGGAGGAAAGGGAGAAAAATGGTGCAACTCGAAAAGAGATCAAATGTGGTTATTTAAATGTTTGATGTTCGGTAATGAAAACTGTTTACCTTCATAATTGTGTATTAGCAGCTAATAAAGGCAATAGATACAGTAGTTTAAAAGTAATAAAATCAACAACAAAGTGTATTTAATTTTAAATTGAATTGCAAGCAAATGGGTGTCCTAATGAACCCCTGTGTCAATGCAGCTCTAACCAAATTAAGTGAAATAACTTCTATCATGAGAAACTAAATAAGTACAAAGTTCCAAACAGACCGTTCTTCTCAAGGAGAGAAGTTAACTTCTCAGATGTCTCAGCTCTACAGATTAGTGCCATTCAAGAGCCATCTTCTGTTACTTCCATTTAAGACAGAGTGACCCAGGTTGACTTGACTGCAGCTTTGGGGTAGAACTTCAAAGGTGGTTGACTCTTTGCTTCTTGTATTCAGTCCTGTGCACTGGAATCTTGCCCTTTGTTCCCACTGGTCCTGGCTTGGGTAGGTTTAGGTTGGATATTAGGAAGAAATTCTTTCCTGAAAGGGAGGGTTGTCCTGGGCTGGCCCAGGCTGCCCAGGGCAGGGGTGGAGTCCCCATGATCCCTGGAAGGGTTTCCAAGCTGTGGTGCTGAGGGACATGGGTTAGTTGTGCCCTGACAGTGCTGGGGGAACGTTTGGACTCAATGATCTTCAAGGTCTCCAAAATGGGACCAGAATGGTTCTATGATTCTACTCGGGGCCATTCCCATTTAAATACTGTTGCTGAGAAGGGACAGGGGAATTGCTCACGGGACTGTCTAGTGAAAGATGGGATGAGATTGCCAAAGCAATACAGCTTTATAGTCCTCGCTGCAAATGTCTTGGGTTTGCATTTGCTCCTTCTGTGCTCTGGGAACAGGATTTTCTCCATATGGTACCAGGCATTTTCCATAGGTACCATACCTTTGGTGTATCCTGTGCGCTAAGCGGTGCAGCGTTGGGTTACCCTGTGTAGGGCTGTTCTTACACTATTTGCTGGAGTTTCTGTGTGGCTACAGGGACCTCTCTTTAAAAAAAAAAATAAAATAAAAGCTACCCCCGAAATTGCTTTACACAAGAAGTTAATGTATAAATGCTGAGGAAAGTTTTAATTGTTCACATGCAGATGAAAATTTGTTTGTGTACATATGATTTATTTATATAGTTTTATATATAGAATAAGATCTCATAGCAGACATAAATGTTTTAAGATTTATTTAGAAAATTAAGATTTTTTTAAAAATAAGCTGTTTGGGTTTTTTTTAGTGGTTTAAAGCAACCCAATCCCCAAGGAACTAACAGTTTCCAAAGACCTGTTCCAGTTTATTGAAGCTGTCAATTGGTCCTTAGAGCGTCAACAGAAGCAGTGGCTTCCTACTTTAATGTTCTTAACCTAGAACCCGAGCCCCAGTGCCAGGCAGAGCTGACTATACAGGGGTGGTGAATCGCTGAGGTTCCTTATGTCGATCTGTGGCCCAGACTGGTGAATACTGGTCGTGTTCCTGGGGTCTGTGACTGTGTTTTTCGCACGCTGCTTTTTCAGGCGTAGCCTTGTCTCTGCCTGGACGCGCTGTTGTTTCTCCTGCGAGGTTTATGGTAGATTCAAGTTAAAAACCATCAAGCTGGGATGTATTTCCAGCAGCAAGTGCCTTCTGTGTCTGCATTGTGGTTGATTTCTTTCCAGTTCTTCTTCCCTCTCTAAGTGCTGCGGAGTGGGAAGCGAGCCATTGAAAGCAGAGGAGGATGGATGCGAAGAAGAAATGGTAGCCAGCTTTGGGAATTTCCCAGGTGTGACTACTGGATTAAATGGAGCAGCAGGACCTTGTGGGCAGGTGAGGTTCTCCATGAGTGCTCCTTTTGTCGATTCAAACTGCCTAGATTTAGAATCCTTGACTCTAAATTACTAGATCAGTCACATTGCATTATTATTATGATTATTAAATTATTTATTTATTTTATTTTTCCTTTTGATAGTTTAAGAGGATAGAATTTAGCAGGTTTCAAAACACGCTTTCCAGCAGAAATAACCATATGCTTAAAGAGAATGTCTAAAGCTATTAATGATGAATCATTTGGGCATGGCAAGAGTTCTTCAAAACAGTTTGTCAGCGCTGGCCAAGCAAAGTCTTTCAGCAGGAGATGAGACAGCGATGCCACCATGCAAATGAGACAGGCTTGAAATATGATGAATCTTCTATCTCCTTTTCCTACTCGACTGACACTCGCTTTGAGGAAGGTTGTAAATGCAAGAGAGATTGTGGTATAATTCCTCAGACTGGCGTTTCTGCCCCCCAGTCACTATTCGATTATCTTCCAAATTGCTGTGTTTCAGAGAGATAAAGATTTTTTATGGCTTGCTGACTTGAAACAACCAGAAGAGCCAGAAAAGAGATGGCTAACCGGCCATGCATAGTAATTCCATTGGTAAATGACAAAATCTTTGTTTGTATGACATTTCCAAAATTACTACAGAAGATGAATCTAAAATACAAAATGTCACATTTGGCATGCAAAACTATCACAATATATTTCAGTATAAAATTCATAGAGGCGTTTAATTTAGAATGTGTTTAATAACGAAGTCTGCCTGCATCAGTAATCCTGCCTTGAGGTTTAAAAAGATTGTCTTATTTATTCACATAATGTTAATTTTTTTTTATATATGATTCAGAAACCAAAAATATTAAGGTTAAATCTTCATTGTTAATTAAGATTTTCTAATTAAGCTGAAAATAATTGTCATTCAGATTAGTTGTTAAGTATGGTTTGTGTTGAGAAACAAAAGAAGTTTAACAAATTCAACTGTTTATTTAACTGCTTAATTTAATTCCAGAAGCTTTCTATCTATATGGAAATATGCTATCTCTTCCAAAATAAATCCAAGAAAGGATTAAAGAGGAGATTATTAGCTACTGTAGGCTTAAACTGTGAGACTCCTAAACCTGGTAGTAAAGGTAGCAGTTTGATTCTGAAGTGTGGCATGGGTGGTTCTATCACATTGTGTTGAAAGAAGATGACCCATCACTGGTGTTTTCTCAGAACAGTGGAAGAAAGGAAAGAGAGGAATGGAGAAAGGGGAGGAGAAACAAAAGAAGAAGAATAATAAAAAAATCAGTGTCGAAGTCCTATGTAACTAGTGCAAAGGCAACTTTACCCACTGGTGTCAAACTGGGACTCCCTGTTACCTGCCTGACCCTGCAGATGGCATTTGGGCAGTACTGAAGTATCCGCTGGCATGGTGGGACCAGCCCTGTGCCTTTACTTGGGCAAGATGTGTAAGGATCATAGCGTTGTATCCCTTCTCTAAGCTTGAGCATCCAAGGAAAGCACCAGAAAGGCATTTCTGATACACAGGCACAGCATTTATTCCGTGCTAAACGTTCTGTAACTCCAGACAACATCTTGTCAACAGCAAGCAGCAGATGTTTCCTTTTGTCTGGACTTGGAATAAAGGTGCCTGTGGGGAGTTGTTATTAAACTCTACACGTGTTGCACTTTGATTACTATTTTTAAGAGAATCTGATTATATGATAATCAGAAGGTGAAAGGATAGTCTGCGTATTACACGGCACTAATAGCTTTGGCAAGGCTAATAATTAGGAGACAGACACGGCTGGCCCTGTCTTTCACTCGGTGCCTGCAGCCTGCTCATCACATCACGCATCGTGCCTGACTCGCAAAGGACTCTCTGTTTTGGAAGGTGTTGTTTTCCAGTTTAATTCTGGCTTATTATTGCAGCCTAATGGCTTCTGGTGTCATACTTTCAACAGCTCCACCTTCCCCCCAAGGATGCCAAAGATTTTATTAGTAGTATTTGTACTTTTTTTTTAGTTCTTTTTTTTTTTTTTTAATCTGTCATTTCTGCGACTTTTGACCTCTCTAATTGCAGATCCTCAGGTAGCAGTAGGTAATTGCAGGTTGAACAAGAAGCATGTTGTCTGCTTTTTGGTCGTTATTTTCTCAAAGAAATTTGTTCTTGCTAATTGCATGGTTCAAATCACCTCAACCCAAGCCAGTAACTCAGAACCTTCTCCTTAGGTCGACTGCTCCAAGACACTGCAGCCGATAGAAATCTACTTCAAATGCCTGAGAGGAGTCAAAGATAAAGTCCCAAAAGGCCACTACACCCTCAAGGTTTCTGTGCTCAGCCGCTTAGGTGGTGGCCCTTTGGAGTGGCCCCAACTGAAGGAGCAGCCTCGGGCCAGATCAACGTTGCCCGTCGGTCACGACGGAAACTTTTACAATGCTGAAATCTACTTGGGACAAAGTATCCAGACAGTAAGCAACACTCCTTAAATATGCTGTCTTTGCTTTGGAAGTTAAAACACATCCGCTTTTTCTCCTTCAGGCTTATATATTTAATGCATTCCATCATGTTCATAATTTATTTAATAATTTAAGGTGCAATTTAGGAAGGTGCAATTTTTTTCCCCCGAGGTTAACCCTCATCACTCACTCTAAAAGTGCCAAATACACACTACGTCGGATAGTGGTGTCAGCTAATTTTAAATTTTACTTTTATTCTCTCTTATCTATGCAGCTTGTCAGCTATGTAATTTGATTTCTGTAAAGTAGCTTTAGAATAATAAATGAACGAGTGGGTGTATATAAACACATGAATGCCCAAATCCTTCTGCGAGTTTTTAGCTCCATTGACCCCCATTTGCCAAAAAAGCAGCATTTGGATTATTTTGGAAGGAGCCCAAACACTTGAGGCTCTATTCTGTCTTTTGTGACTGAGGCACACATATTTTCCTGCCTAAGCATGCTGTGCGTGGCAGGATTGTTGTGTGTCAGTTGCTCACTGTTGTAGCTAATGCCTAGTGCTGGTTGAAACGTTGGTCTCAGAGAAACTCTCTGGCGTGCGAAAGCTTCTTCACAGCTCGAAAAACAACCCCCATCTCTGTGCGTGGGGTTGTTGGTTTTGTGTGTGTGTGTCATGAGGTGATAGAGTAAGTAGTAAAGTTGTTTTTCCTTCCATTTTCAATTATTTATTTTATAGGGTTAGCTGAATGGTGGAGTTCTTCCTCCAGCCTTTCCACTGTGTGGGTACAGAGCAGACAGACAGTCCCTATCCCAAAGAGCTTTCAGATAGAGCAGCTTTTTTCTGTGGTGCTGATGCTCTTGGTTACTTGCGGATAGTCTCCTCCTGAGGAGGAGACTGAGAGGAACCCTTATTGCTCTCTACAGCTTCCTAAAAGGAGGTCGTAGTGAGGCTGGTGTTGGTCTCTTCTCCCAAATTACGAATGGTAAAACGAGAGGAAATGGCCTCAAGTTGCATCAGGGGAGGTTTAGATTGGATATTAGTATGAAATTCTTCACTGAGAGAGTGGTTAGGCCCTGGAACAGACTGCCCAGGGTGGTGGTGAAGTCACCATCCCTGGAGAGGTTCAAAAAATGAGTTAGACGTTGCACTTGAGGCTCTGGTCTAATGGATAGAGAGATGATAGGATGAAGGTTGGACTTGAAGATCCTAGAGGTCCTTTCCAACCATAATGATTCGGTGATTCTAAGGTCATTTCAAGTGGTGTCTTCACTGAAGGGAGAACACTACAGGCAGTACTGCTGAACGACTCCAGTGTGCCCTGCCTGTTGCTTTCAGCATCATCTTTGTCCTGGTTCTTGCCTGCTCCTACAATGGGAGTGTTCCCCTGGTCAAAACTCCATTTTTTTTTTTTTTTTTCTCAGTGCTAAGGAAGAGCTAGTTCAGTTTGACCTGCCTTTTGTCCAGCTGCTCCTCAAGGCAAAGGAATTCCTGACATGGATTTGTGAGGAATGTGTGCAAATTCCACCTGCTAGTCTCTGCTGGGCTTTGCAGACACCTCAGTAACCTTAGAGGGGACTGTTACGCTTCATCCAAAGGTCTGAGAGAAATGCTTGATAGTTCTACCACTTTTCCAGAGTTTGTTTTAAAATCTTCTCTGAATCTCCCTGAGGATATTTAATTAGCATCTTTACTAAACTTCATTTTCAGTCTAGTGCACCAGGGTGCAGGTCTCGGGCAAGTTCACTTAAAATGCAGGACCAGGAGAAGTTGGATTAAATGACCTGATGCTTCCCTGTCTTTGTTACTCTGTAACAGAGAGCAAAAGTTTAATCTCATGGTTTTAGAGAACTTCCTCCACCAGCTCACTTGGAAGATGTAGATGTTGTACCTGGAATGATTGTACATCTCTCTGCTGAGACGTGACCAATTTTAGGCTTCAGAGGGTTAGCATCTAGTGCCAAACTTAGTCTGAATAGCGAGGGCTTAGTGGTGAGCTCCAGATGAGCATCTGGGTTTGAACACAACGTTATATACAGCACTGCTGCCCGGGGATATATTACAGGGGAGAAAATACAAGTGCTCACAAATGAAGAATAAGCTTTTGTTTTCATTGGCTGGAATAATGATAGGAATTCAGTGTAAACATGGTGAAAATGAAGACATGCATGCTTGATACTGAGGGAAAGCTTAGTTTTAACTAATATATTAGAAAAATTGTTCCAGAACACTACATCCTTCCAAAAATAATAACCCTGTCATGTCGGCAAAGTTGGTGTCAGCATGGGTTACCTGCTGCGTACAGAAAGTGCTGGTCATGTAAGTTAGAGCTGCCTCAGGGCTTGTCTGACTCGCGCACCCGACCTTTCAAAAATGTTTTTTGTTCATTAATCAATGTTCTTTGCTCCAGCTTGCCAGCTTCCCTTCTTTCCCCTCCTTCACTGTCCTCCTTTTTAGTTTTGTCAACCTACCTCCCCCAATAACCTCTGACTACATATTAGACAGTGGCTCCTAATGGCTCCGGTTGAATTTTATTTCACTTTCAGTAAGTCATAGGAGCCTTTTTTTATTATTATTATTATTTTTTTTCCATTCTTTTTCTCACCCTTAAATTATGCTGGACAAAAGACGTGTGAATGCTTTAGCTTGTGATAAAACGCAATTGCTGTTTCAAATGACCCTCTGCAATTTTAGGAACAGCAGCTAACAAGATGATCCAAAGGGGACTTGGTTTAGACCCAGCATTTCAAGGACGCTGTCTTATATTTAGCTGCTGCAAGGGGACCTTAGACTTAGGTGGGTTAAAGCTGTCTGGTTTAGGCAAAGCAAGAGCCATTTCGAAGCTTCACCTGCTTTATATTGCAAACTGAATGTGAACTCAAGCTGAAATTCAAAAAATGCAGTAGGTTAACTCTGGCAGTAAAGACTCTTTGTTCTTAAACTTTCAGTATGCTTTTGCACCATCTGATTTTTCTCGGGTCTGGAATGCAAGTTGAGTAAGGAGAGGATGAGAAAGGAGATGAGGAGACGTTTACTGTGCATCTGGTAAGGTGGTTACACAATTCACAGAATCGCAGAATGTCTTTGGTTGGAAGAGACCTTTAAGATCATGTGGTCCAACCTTCAGCCCAACACTACAAGCTCATCACTAAACCATGTCCCTGAGCACCAGGTCCACATGCTATTTAAATGCCTCCAGGGATGGTGACTCCCCCACTGCCCTGTGCAGACCATTCTGGTGTTTGATAACCCTTGCAGTGAAGAAACGTCTCCTGATATCCAGCCTAAACCTCCCCTGGCTCAGCTTGCATCCATTCCCTCTGGTCCTGTCACACATCACCATGGAGAAGAGGCTGTTCCCCTCCTCACTCCAACCTCCCTTCAGGGAGCTGTAGAGAGTGAGGTCGTCTCCCCTCAGCCTCCCCTTCTCCAGACTGAACAGCACCAGCTTAGATAGTCCTATCTAGATAGTCCTATCAGTGCCTGCAGATAGGACTGCATCATCTTTATGCTGGACCAAGGATTTTACCATTATAACTTCCTTATTGCTGCTTTATGGTGGCTAAGATCCTACTACAGATAAGACCTAAGTGGTCAGTAAACATTTTTTGTTCATGGTCTGTTTAAAGCAGTGACTTGATTACTCCAGAGGATCCATGTCCCAGTGCTACCAAGTCCAGATGACTTTTTTTTCAGCTCAGTGATGACTTGAAGAGCACAAATGAGTTGTAGTATGCAAAAGTTTCATTTTGCTCAGAAAAAGAAAATCTGTTGTCTTTTTTTTTTTATCATCAGCTCTTCTTAAGGTAGTTCAGCCAACATTAATATAGCTGAAACAATTGCAACAATGAGAATAAGTTCTCACTTCTCAGAGTCAGAATATTCACTGGCCTCAATAAGAGTGAAAATTGGCGTGTGGCTAAAATGCTTCTCTTGTTTAAAAAAAGAAATGTTTTCAGCTATAATTTCAATTATCAGGACCAAAGTAGCTTGTACATCACAAGTTTCACCTACGAAGAGAAGGTATTTCAGGTATTTGCAATGAATTATAAGTATCTCTGGAGTGCTTTCCCAGACAAAATATTGCCTGTTAGGAAGCGAATTTTTATCCAAAAGGGATAAAATATCCCAGCTGTTGTGAGGAGCAGTATAAGGCCATGAGATTGCTGACACTTAGAAGACATTTCTGACGCCATCCAGTCACTTGGGATGTTGCTCCTGCACTGCTGAGGAGGAGCAGAGAGAATCATGGCAGTTTTAGGCTCCCCAAGCTACTTTTTAAACCCGGTCCCACCGCACCCATTTGGTGTTGGTCCTTATTCTGTGCCAGCCTTCCAAAATCAGCACTTGAGCAAAACCAAAAAAACCCACCCCAAAACCCAAGCTCCAGAAGTATTTAAGTGCTGGTGCTACATGGTTTCCCAAAGGAACCTGGAATGGCACTAAATCAGTTCTATGCATATAAAGTCACTGTTGCTGACAGAACAGTTCATAGATCTGTAGGTTTTTAAAGAGTATATCAACTGGTTAATATTTATGTGTCAGCGTGGCAAGGTACTGGTGATGTTGTAACAGTAGCTGGGCACCGTTTTGTTTTACTTGAGGGAAATTCAATAGGAATAAACCAGCAACTTTTCAAACATGACATTTAATCCACGCATGTAAATCACATCGGGAGATCTATTATTCATTATTAAAAGGGCACCATATTTTTATTACACTGAAAATGAAACACAAATGCTGTGAAAAATTTAGTGCCTTTTCCTGAAGTTTCAGGACACTTATCATGCAGTCATCTAGCAAAGGCTGACACTCATTTTAAAATATAGCCACAAAATTAATAAATTCGAATTCTTTTGCTTGGAAAAAGAGGATGTTCTATTTCACCGAATGAGGTAGATTTATTTTTTATTTAAGGCTTCCTAAATACTTCAGATGGAAAAGTCCTTTGGTAATGTTCACATTCGGAGTTAGGTATATAATGAATAAAGTTCATATTTTTGCTATTAGTCATTTCCAGCATTTTCTTCCCTGAAGTGCATTTTGAAAACTACATATATCAGAAACTGATTAACATGACCTAAGGTATTAATTCTTAAAATATGATGAAACAAACAGTTTCAAGGACCTTATTTTCTGTATGTCAGCAGCTGGGTAAGGACTGTGATGCTTTTAGTAATTACAAAACAAGGTATCATTAGGAAAAGTAGACCACAAAGTTTTTTTTTTTCTTCCTTCCCCCCACCACCTTGTTTTATTCTTGAGTGAAATGCTGGCGCAGATGAAGAACATTTAGCTCTAGGACACTTTACAGGACATAACATAAGAGTTTGTTACACTATGAAAAAAAGATAGGAAGTAATAATGCTTGGCAGTGCCAGAGGACTTTCAAAATGAGAGCCACTTAAATTTTTGCTGGATGCAATTATTTGTAGTTGGGATGATAAGGTGCTACGTGAACCTTTTGGTAAATGCACGAGCTAAGCTTAGACAGATGCTTGTATTTATTTGAAGGCTGCAGGTTTGATGCTTCCCTCCCCCAGCAGGAACACATATTTGTAACTGCTTCTATTTTGCTTATCTGAGTGAGTTTGAGATTGTGATCTTCGATTGCTATTTGCTGAATGTCTTTTTGCAAGAGTTCCTCAAAAGGCCTGTTTTTCAGAGCAGTTCTGTGTCACAGCCCTGGGGACACACCTCTGCAGTGTGTGATGAGCAGCTTACACCATGGGGCCAAGGGCTCCGCGCTGCTTGGGCTGGTTACTAGCCCTTCAGTAGTGCTCTTCTCCCCAGATGGCCGTGAGGCTTTCTCCTTGTCATGGACCCAGCAGAAAGTGTCATGGGGACCTCCTTTGGCCCAGTGCTGTGATGTGCGTGGATCCCATTGCATCCAGGAGATGCAGCCAGGTGGTTTCTCTGGAGACCTTCGTTGCTCATAGGTGGATTTTTACAATGTGGAAAGCTCCATTGCCAGCACTGTGTGAGGACTTGAAGAGGTTTAACAAGTCTGGTGTGCTGACATTACAAAACCATTGCATATTAGAATCTATTGCATTGACCAAAGAAGGTATTGCATCTACCTTCCAAAGAAGAGCAGTGAAGCTGGTGAGGCATCTACAGAATAAGTCTTATGAGGAGTGGTTGAGAGAACGAGGGTTGTTCAGCCTGGTGAAAAGGAGGCTCAGGGGAGACCTTCTGGCTCTCAGCAACTCTCTGACAGGAGGGTGGAGCCACGTGGGGTTGGGCTCTGCTCCCAAGGAACAACCCACGGGACAAGAGGAGATAGGCTCGAGTTGCCCCAGAGGAGGTTTAGGTTGTTGATGAGGAAGAATGTCTTCCCTGCAAGGGTTGTCCAGGGGTGTCCCAGGCTGCCCAGGGCAGTGGGGGAGTCCCCATCCCTGGAGGGGTTTCTAAGCCATTGGGATGTGGTGCTGAGGGCCATGGTTTAGGGGTGCCCTGGCTGTGCTGGGTTAAGTGTTGGACTTCATGATCTTCAAAGTCAACAAAAACTACTCTATGATTCTACCTTGGATAGCATTAGATTTACATATGCAAGAGGTTGCTACTTATCGCAGGTTTCAATAATTAACTGATGTTACATTTCACATGTTGTCTGATCATTGTGCTCCCGTGGAGGAGTTCATGGAAACAGCCTGTGGACTGTAATGTTTGTGCTCCTTCAGCTGAGCCCAGCGCACACAGCCCAAAGACCTCAGAAATATGGCCTATGTTATGAGGCATCATATCTAACTAGGGTAAGGGATGTGGACTGTGTTGGAAAATGTAGCAGACGTGTTAAAAATCAGGAGCATCTAGAGCCAGGCTTTTCTTTTGGACCACTCCATGGTCTATTCCCTACCCAATAGGAAATTATGTCTGTAAGAGAGCTTGACGTGAGCTATAGGATAAAATAGTTGTACAAAAGATGTCATCAGGAAGGCAGAAGGGAGCAGCCCCTGCCTGTATCCTTAGCTCCAAGCAAACTCCAAACAACAGAGGACACAGAGAACAAAACAAATGCCCACCCTGACAAAGAATGCTGTGAGTGGGGAAAAAAACCAAGCAATTCCATGACTCACTGGAGCTGATGGTCTGGAACTGCAAGAAAGGGGCTTAAGCTGTGTTTTGGTCCATATCTGCAAGTCATGGGAGCCAGCAAAACACCCTCAGAAGGCACTTTTTCTTTCTTAAAATATCTGATTCTGAAGAATTTAATGTTTTACATAGTTATCTGTGAACTCTGGATGAGCAGCGTAGTTGCAAAGCTGTGCTGCAGAAGCAGAAAGATTAATATATGTTGCAAAAAGTGACCCTGTTTAAACACACTATTTTTAAGCAAGGCACACAAAGGCAAAGGGGGATTTGTTATCAGGAGTCAGTCTTCCTGTTTCTTTGCTGGAGGGCTGATAGCTGAGCTCCTGGAAAGAGCCTGACCAGGTCTTGGACCATCCAGGAATTGTGAACTCTGCATTGGACCAGCTTCCCCAGTGAAGGGAGAGCTGCTGCTTTCCTGTCTGGACCAAAGCTTATGGAGGAACGGGATGCTGTGTCTGGATGTGGCACTTCAGGACACAGTTTAGTGGTCCTGATAATATTTAGTAGATGGTTGGACTTGATGCTCTTGAAGGTCATCTCCAACCTTAATGAGTCTATGACTTTTTTTATAAGAGGTGATCCACAGCACTATCAGGAAAGAGACCCAAGGTGGAGCAGCTGATGGAGGAAAAAGAAGAGAAAATGTTCCTGCTCTTGCAGGGGAGCCTGGGGCAGGCGGAGCAGTGCTGCTGAGTGACTCAGCTCTGCCTCTGCAGAACAGGCCACATCTTCCTGAGACTTTGTGGCTCCGAGTGGTTTCTGAGCAAAGTATGTGTCCTCTTGACACAAAAGAAATAAACTGTGCTGTTCCGTGTCGGTGGCCTCCGTTATCCCGGGAGACTTGTGCTCTGACTGGGCTGGAATCAAGCTCAGGAATAAATAAGTGAGATGGGAATGGCAGCAGAAAGAACAGAGTTCCTGCCTTCCTCTTGCAAAGACAATTTCTCCCCTTGCAAGTTGAGGTCAGAATCCACCCTGGCCAGCAGTATATCACCAGAAACACTCGGGGAGGCTGGAGCTGGCTGTACCATACATTACTACTCCCTGCTGGTCAAAGAACAGAAAAGAATTAGCAGCAGATGTGCCAGGACAATTAGCAACAGATGCAGGGGCTAAAGCTCACAGAATGCAAACATTATTCCCCTGTATTTGGGAAGATAAAAGGCCAGATTCTGGTCCTCTGGTGTAAGGTAGCTGTGCTGCATGCGATGCTGCTGGAGCTAACTATGCCCTGAGTTATCTCTCTGAGAGGAAGGGGAGGCAGCAGGGGATTGTCACTGCTCTGGTAGCATGGGAGAGGCAGGAGGTGCTTCCATCAGGGCAGTTGATGGAGCTCTGGGAAGGTGCCCAGCTGCTTTGGCACAGCCTGTCAGGAGAAATCCCTCTCGCTGCCACTGCTGTGGGGCTGAGCAGTGAATTGATTGCCTGTTTTACAGGTACGTTTGTCCTCTGCTCTGTGCAGCTCATCCAGGATGCTGAGTTCGCTCGCTGAGCCCCAGCTGCTGCTGGTCCATCCTGCCTCACAGTCCAGGGAGGTTGGGATGCTGGGTCACAGGAAAGATGGTGGTGCTGCATAAAAGGAGATCTTCAAGCTGCAGAGAGAGGAGTCAGGGAGTTGTTTGACCAATATCAGCCTTGAAAGGTTTGTTTAAACTAGAGAAGAATAGATTTAGATTGGATGTTAGAAACAAGCTCTTTACCAGGAGAGTGGTGGAGCACTGGAACAGGTTGCCCAGGGGAGGTGGTTGAGGCCCCATTCCTGGAGACATTCAAGGTGAGGCTCAAGGAGGCTCTGAGAAACCTGATCTGATTGAGGATGTCCCTGCTCGCTGCAGGGAGGTCAGACTAGATGACCTTCAGAGGTCCCTTCCAGCCCAAACCATTCTATGATTCTCTTTTTCAGGAAATAGAAACAACAAAATAATAAATATATATGGGGAAATGAGCGATGGTGCACTGCATGGTCCTCCTTTGATTTGTGCGTTGTTATATTCAGATACCCATTCAAAGACAGGCAGCAAAAAGCTGGGGAACTAAGTTTTCAGCTACTCCAGGACATTCTGATGATAGATGGGACTTTTGGAAAACCCTAATAACACAATATTTTATTTTTACTTCAGTCCGTGTTTCTATTCCCTCCCCTCTGGCCTTTTATAAATTTCCAAGTCACACAAACACTTCCCAAGAACGCCCTTCCCTGTGCTGGCCTCGCACCTAAACCGGGAGGGCTCGAAATCTGGCTGGGAAAGCTCCACCTTAATTTGTCAGTAACAGCCTTGTCTCCAGCACCTTTCATTTTGCATGGTAAACTCTTTTTTTTTTTTTTCTTTGTTAATGAAATAGTTTGATGGGAACCCCTTCCCATGTAAAAGGCTTTCAACCCACGTTTTACACCAGTGAGGTTCGCTTGCCGCAGTTCTCATGGTCGGAAATGATGAACCATTAATTTCTAGGCTGTTCTGCAAGATTCTTCCATGTAATAAGTAAACGTTGAATTGTCTTTGCATGTCTTTGCATATTCCAATTCGCTTCAATCCATTTGAGTTGTACATGTTTAATGCTTGGATTCTTGCAATGTAAGTAATGCCATTTTGGTCCTTTTTTCTTCTAAATTGAAAGGATTTGAAGGAGTAGAGGAAAGGAGCAAAGGTTTGTTTTTTCTTTGACAAGGTTAAAGCCCAAGAGTAACTCAGACAACCCTGCCCCCCTCCCAAATCCTCACACTGGATCTGTGTATTGAAATATTCAAATAGAATTCATTCTCTCTCTGGAGTAAACGATTTCTTTGCTGGAATTATGGTGGCATATGGGGAAGTAAGATATATTACAATAAAACTGATATAAAACAGTTGAATTCAGAAATAGTGGCAAGAGATAATTTTAGTGCACTATGATTTAATTCAATTAAATGCAATGCTGTTAACTGCAGACTAAGAAGAATTACTTGTGCCTGTGCAGCCACACACAAGCATTATTTATTCTCTGCTGCATCTCTCTTTGCAGGAGAAATTCCACCAGTAAAAAGTGGGTGCTGGATGCTTTCCTGGCACCAAAAGGCTTTATACCTCACAGACCCCAGTGGAAATTTTACCTGAGCAAGGAGAAACAGGGAGCTAAGGTGTTAGAGGGTAAACCCATTAAAACCTAGGAAGCTGTTTTTATGTAGTATATCTTCTGTGAACAACAGGAGGGCTGGTGCAGGCTTGGGGGCTGACTTACCACCTCTTGCCTCAAAAGAGGCTGCTGCCACCAGGGGAAACATAGCTGCTGATATTATTTTTGTTGTTGTTGTTATTTTTTTCTTCAGAAACAAAACAGTGCATCAAAACAAATGGGTCTGTTTGAGCTGCTTGTGCCTTTCCTATTCCAGGCACTGCCCTCAGAGTCTTATGAGAGCAACTACTGATTCTTCTCCTCCTCTGATCGCCTGAGCTTGAGCTGTTCACTGCCCTGTACCTGAATCCTGGGGTCAGTTTTGGGTCCCTCGCTCCCAGAAGGACATTGAGGGCTGGAGTGTGTCCTGAGAAGGGCAACAGAGCTGGGGAAGGGTCTAGAGAAGAAGTCTGGGGAGGAGCAGCTGAGGGACCTGGGGGTGTTCAGCCTGGAGAAAAGGAGGCTCAGGGGAGACCTTCTGGCTTTGACAGCTCCTGACAGGAGGCTGGAGCCAGGTGGAGGTTGGTGTCTTCTCCCAAGGAATAAGTGATAGGACAAGAGGAAACAGCCTCAGGTTACACCAGGAGAGGTTTAGGTTGGAGCTGAGGAACAATTTCTTCCCCTCGAGGGTTGTCCAGGGCTGGCCCAGGCTGCCCAGGGCAGGGGTGGAGTCCCCATCCCTGGAGGGACTGAAAGCTGTGGTGTTGAGGGCCAGGGTTTAGTGGTGCCCTGGCAGTGCTGGGGGAACAGTTGCACTTGATGATCTTCAGGATGTCTTCTGACCAGAATAATTCTATAAGCATGAGAGCCCAGACCCGCAGAGGCATGCTGGTGCTCAAGGCCTGTGCATTCCCATCAGAGCTATTTGGCATATACACTGAGATCTGTGACACTGTTCTACCCGGGTCAGACACCCCGTGTTCGTGTGCGAGGACTCCCAGAATGATTCACAGAATGGAATCTTACAGCTTCAGGCTTTGTAACACAAAGGTGTGTGACAAAATCCTCCTTCTTACTAGATGTGTTGTCCTTAGGTGCTTGGATCATGGCATGGCTTAAACACCCAGCTCCTGTAATCGCAAGCAAAAGGGATGTTTCCAAAGAGTGAGTTTGCACTCTAGGTCCAGGATGGGAGCTTATAGCACATGATGAATAACTGGGAGCAGGGAACAAAGAAATGAATTTTTAATGGCCACAATTACCTTTACACCAGCTGCTTGACCACTGTCTGGAGGCAGGCTGGCAGAAGAGACTGTCCTGTGAAATTATTCTAAAGGAAAGTCTGGGAAACAAGGGAGAAACCCAAAGGGCTGTTGTGATAACAGCCGTGATTTCAGCTGCTTCTGCTTTGGGCTGGTTCGATAATGCAGGTAATTGTCTTTGATCGGAGCCTTGTAACCACCACCTTTAATTTGTAGTGAGGAGGTGACTATCTAGCACCCAGCTAGCCAAATGAAATGTATGGCTTGATTAAGGATCTCTTTTGTCAGTAATTTGTGCCTAATGTTTTTAGCTTTCCCACGGGCTGTTATAGAAAATGGTAAATCTGGTTTAAATGAAACCTGATACTGTTAATGGTTTAATAGCAGCTGCCACAGGGTTATGGCATTTTTCAACAGATGCTTCTGTTTCATTTTAAGCCTACACTAAGTCTTGGAATATATTTACATAATTAATATAAAGTACACCTACATAATAATGACAATATTTATAGTTTTAAAAGATTTCCCTTAACTGACTTCCCCTCTCTCGTGCCGTTATCTAATCACAATATATAATTTGAAACAGGAAGGCATATTATTAAAATAATAATTTATATTCACCTCTTCAAAAAAATGATAGAATCCAGCACCACTATGAACATGGATCATCTCCTAACACAGCAGTTATCTCTGCGGGTAAATCCCTTAGCTGCTTCAGAAAAAGAGAGAGAGAAAAAACTTAGCTATACTTGAGTTGTTCTTACTACCTTGCCTACTCTGCAACCAGGAGTATAAAAAAAAATGATGCTTGTATTTAAAAATACCAGTCAGGAAGGAGCTGCACTGAGGTGTGTGCTTAAGTTCAGAAATACTTGAAGCAGTAAAAAATTGTGGCTGGTTACGAGCTGCAGAATGTCATCTCTTTGAGGAAATCCTGGCTAATTTAAGCAGACTTTGAGGCTTATAATAGTGGGTGATGAGTTTGGATGGATGTCTTCTATTAATGGAGGTCTTATCACGAGTTTCAAAAAGTACTGAGGTTATATCCTACACAGCAAGAGGATACCCTTGACTATTGTCACCTTCTACCAGTACATGCCAATTCACAGGGAGGAGAGGAAGGCAAGGTAGGGTTGGGCAGGAGTCTAAGGCATTCGCTGCTACGAACTTTGAGGAGTGAAATGGGAATGAGAAAAGGTGGAAAACACTGAAATAACAGAACAGTGTCTCTATTAGAGAAGCATCCAAGACAGTTTATAGAAGGGATTAGGGAGTCCCAGTTCTCCCTAACCCAGGAGAACATGGTGCAGCAGATGCTTTGCTCTGAGAGATGTAGCTGACATGTTATCTTCCCTTGTCCCCTGGTGACTACTCTTGAGAGCTGTTAGCCAGGGTATGATGGTAGTCACCTTCTAGCTTTCGTGTGGTTTTTATTTTATCTGCCCTTTGGAATGTTTTAGAGCTGTTCAATAGGATGTGGGTCAACCTCCACAGTAATTACAGAAAACAGATAGAATTGTGACATAGAACCAGATTTCTGTGTCTTTGTCCTGCTTCCTTCTCTACTCTCTTCTCCGTGACCTTTCATTGCTCCACGCAGCAAACTTGACAGAAGGATTTACATAAATTCATTACTTTTGCATGTTATTTCACCACTGATTTTGAAGTCTTTGCTTATGGGAACACAATTGCTCCAGGGCCTCAAGGCACTGGTAACCATCTTCCACAGCTCCAAGCAGCTCAGAAGAGTATGTCTGTCTTATGAAAACTGTAAGCAGTATTAGTCAGCCTTTGGTGTGCTGAGAGTTTACTACCTCAAAATCCTTTTTGACTCTACCTTGAGGTTCATATACTCTGCAAGAAGAGTTTCCCTGCTTTAATTTGAGAGAGGAAGGCTATTGTCTACCAATATCCTTCCCAGAACTGGCTGGAGAATGGTTTGTGACTCAGTGAGGAGCAAGCCTGCAAGTCATCTCACTGGGTGTTTGGATGAACTCTCCAAAACTGCTGCAAGAAGAACCCCAGTGGTGAATCTCAGTGAGCCCTCCCAGGGCCACTTCAGATTCCCAAGTTGGCTTGTTGTAGTTTTCTAGGGGACATGTGTTTTTCTACTACTGGTAAGTAAAGACAGAAAATGAATGTTTTCTGAAAGCCAAGGGGGGGTGTGGAATGAAATCACAAAATTAGCATTAAAAAAAGCTCACAGCATTTTCTATCGGAGTGGAAAATTGTTCAAATACACGATTTGGTGGAAAAAGAAGAGTTGTTAATTGTTTTAGCATGCAAAATTCATTCAATTGTATGAAGTTTGTAGAGCTTTATATGATAAAAAGAAAGCTGCTGCCCTTATGATGTTTTTGTAACTAATAAACCTCTTCCTCCTTCGCTAGGTTCTACCACCTAGAAAGGCTGTGAAGCCAGGCACGGTCCTTCTCTTTGAACTCTTCCTTCTTCGTGGGACTCACAGTTGGATCGATCGGGAAGTGGGATGGGGAACTTTTCCCTTGTGTGACAACAATTTTAACACGTTGGAAGGGAAATTTAAATGTCCCTTCCTGAGAGGTCATTACGACTCCAAAGTTGACAGATTCAAAAAAATTGAAGATTTTATTTCTCAAGACTTGGATCATTGGTTGTGCAATCTCTACTTTCAGGTTTGTATTAAAAATTAATTAAATAAATTAGACCTTTTGGTTCAGTCACTGTTCCTCAGAACAGATTCTGTTTTTCCTTCTGTCAGCCTTAAAATCAATATAATCTGTCCAAAAAGCAGTTTATTAACCTACCCAATAGGCATATAAAGAAGGTGAAAATCACATGCAGCTGCAATCTTTTTTGTGAAATTAGTAGATTATTTCACAGCCAAATTTTAGGATTATTTCAAATATCAAAATATTGGATGAAAACATTGGATAAAAAGTTGAAATTTTGAGTTTCACTCTATCTATTGGATATTTTGCAACTTAGGTGATCTTTAAGGACCCTTCCAACCCAAGCTATTCTATGATGGTTCATTTATGGCTTTGCTGAGAAGGGGCCTGAATTAAGAACTGCTTTTCAGTGGAAGCTTTGCTTCTGGATGTGCAAATTAAAAGGGTGTTGTTGTAACTGAGATACGTTCTCTCATTCACAATCTTAACAAGACTTCAAACATCGACCTCTTTTATAGTCATGTCTGTCTCAGGAAAAAAAAAACACCAAAAGAACTGGATTCTGAAAGCATCTTTATTTTAACATGTGAGTTTACTCAATAGAATGTGTAGTTATTTCTTTTCTTGTAGTGATGGTTTTCAGGCACTTTTCTTTTTTGAGTCTACCAAGAATAAAAGTAAGGGAAAATAACTTCATGATCATGTAGAGATATAAGAACTTCTACCAAAAAATACACCAAAAATACACTAGGAAAAAGAATGTTGGAAAAAAACCACATTAGTAGAGCTATGGTAAAAAAAAAACCAACCCAAAACAACAGAAGAGTCAGAATTGGTTGAAATTTTGGTGGGGGAAGACCCCAAAGCTGCAAAATTAGTCTTTCAATTCAGTGTATATGCTGGGATGATTTAATGATCCAGGGAATCTATATTTTCTCAGCTGATTCTAAATTTGGATTGTGAGTCACCTCCATTTACTGGGATGTCTGCTTTGGTCTGTAAGCGTGGGGAAGCTGTACGTGGGAGAAAGATAGGAGAGAAAACTGCAGTAAACAGAAGTACAGAGAAACAAGAACTTCCTAAAATCCTCATAGCAACGACTTGGACTTCTGGTTCACAAGTAGTGTACGAGTATGTTCTGGCTTTGTGGAATACTGAATTAAGCTTAAGTTCATGGTTTGGTTTTGTTTTCTAAATAGATAATTAAACTACCACAGGATTCAGCTAGTAAGTGTGATATGCACCTTCATCTCCCACCTGAACTTCTGATGTATCCAAGTGTTGCTGAGAAGAACGGTGTCTCCAAGAAAGTTGAACAGCCTGGATCAAAAGGTGATGGATTTAAACTTTCTTTTTTATATCCAGGCTTTCACTGGAGCATCCCATAGTTTCATTTCAGTGTTGGCTAGTTATTATTATTCTTGTTAAGCTAGATTTTCCTCATTCAGATACTGGTCCAACATGTGTCATAGCAGGAATACTGTGATTCTTTTTATTAATATTGCTTAACTTTGTTTTCAGTGGTGAGCAATTTAAACCAGCCTTGTTGCTGAGGATGAAACTTCCCATTGCTGGCCTCTGCTAGAGGCTGAATAATGCTTGGAAAGTCGCAGCAAGAACAGTTCAGCTGCTTATGACACCAAGCTTGCAGGAAGAAATAAAAAAGAAAAGGTGCTTTTTTTTGGGTCTAATTTCTGAAATAGCTCTAGCACCTCCCTGGCTTAGAACAGGGAGTTCAGATTTGGCAGGGAGATAGTTCTGGCATCAGAGTCTTATCAGCCTTCTGCTGCTCCTTTGAAATACCATTAAGATTCAATCAAGTGTTAACCCATAGGAAAGACAAATTATCACTTGCTTATGTGCAGCACGCTTCCCCAGAAGCCTTTTTTTTTTTTCCCCAAAAATCACTGAATGTTACCTTTAGACCAGGCATCCTCCCTGGCCTCTGAGAGTCTCCTGGTGGGGCTGCATGGAATACATAATTAACCCTATTGCAGTGAACTCGGAAATTGTTCCTCTTGGGTTAGAAATCCAGGAACAAGAATGGCAGGACACTGTCATTGGTTTTCCTTTTTCATTATGTGGGATCTGAGTGCCGTGGATGAAAAGAATTCTTTTTCTGCTGTATAGACAGATCTGTATTCCCTCTTGCTTAATGAACTGAAGGATGCAGCCAACTCACAGCTTGTAGTATCCATGCAATACCATGTGCAAATCTGAAATAGAGGTTTAGTTCTTCAGGACAGAGGTTCCTCAGGCATTGGAGAAGAGCAGCAGTGATGCACAGTAGGATACATGGGAGGAGAAAGAGGAAGGTATTGGAGGGAAACAGAGCAGGTAAGCAGTAATCTTTTAGTGTGGTAAATGGGCAGCTCAGGGTGGAAGCATAACATGAAAAGAGGAGTAAGATCCTTTCTGTTGCCATACATCTACGTACCTGCTAAGGTGTTCCTAGATGCAACCCAAACCCATGACTAGCAGATGCAAAAGGTGGAGTTGCAGCCAATTTTTCTCATCAGTGAAGAGTTACGGACAGGCTCTTAATCAAACTTGTCCTTACGGTGGTTTGGTCCTACCATCAATGAGTCATGCACATGTGCACACACATACACAGAGAGGCTGCAACTAAATCAGTCACACTTCTGGAAACACACAGAAAAAACACATGATACTCAGTTGGAGAAGTCCAGGAAGATCTATTTATAAGAACTGAGGGCAAGCAATAGTGTATGTCCTCTTCTGCATGCAGACCTCTGAAACAGGCTGATAGCTGATCGTGGAAGATCTTCAATTCCCATGCCAAAGAGATTTGCACTAACAAAATTTCTAGGAGTAATTTTTGATACTGTTTATATTTATTTATTTTTCTTGGAGCCTTCTTTAAAGATATTATTAGCTGCTAATATCCCCCATGGGTTTGTTTCTTAATGTATCTATGCAGTGCTACAGTAGGCTGTTTCTGCTGGTGATATGTTGCTAAGAGATTTAATAATGGGTAAACAAACACAACATGTGGTAATCCATTTCAAATTAAAAGTTTATTAAACGCTAGCTTGATGACTTTCTGGCTATTTACAATTAAAGGAGCAAACCTTAGGGAACTGGAGATCACGTGGTGAAAATCACGACTTCAACATTTCCAACAGAAAAATGTGTTTATGATCTGTGGCAAGCTGTCGTGCATTGATATGCTCTGTAAATACTATATTATATCTGTTAAACCACCAAAAGCAGGGGGGGGATAGGGTTCTGTTAAAGTGACATTAAGGGTGAGACGCAAACCAGAGGAAGCAAGAGCAGCCTAAATGAAGACTGGTGCTCTGCAACTCACACTGCTGCAGTAGTCTAAATAGTGAGTGATCTTACATATCGATACCATATGTGGTGCTGCAACATATAAGCAAAATAGAGCAGGTTAGGAGCTGGTGTTTTAACCTTCGCTTCAAATTTGTCTTGGTTTTAGAAGTTTAAGACAGAACCTTCATGTTATTTCCATTAACTCCAGGCTACACTATTCTTTTAAATCACAGCGCTGGGCTGGGCTGGGTATGGCTCTTCCCTGCCACACAGGATCTGTCTCCCAGAGTATAAGACAGAGGAATACAACTTAATACCTCCAGTTCTACCTCCTCTGGTAGCTCACAGATGCCCGTGATCAGATCTAGCGTGCCTCTTAGTCCAAACCATATCTTCTCCCCCTTCTTTTGAGGTGTTATTCCATGAGCAGCTCATGAAGACAGAAGCTGTCTTCATAACCATCCTCTGCTTTTCTTTAAGAAAAGCCTCTGTTGTTGATCCGTTGCCCCATTAAGGGATCAACAGTCCCTGCCAAGAAATAAATGACAGTTTCTCTGTGGAATTCAGTAGCCGTTGTAGTGTTGAAAGGTGGTAACCACTCTAATAGAAGTAGCATAGGTAGGAAAAATGTGAGGCCAGAAACCAGAAAGGTTGCCTTGATAGACTTAGATCCAAAGTAACCCTGTATTCTAAATGTGTGAAAACTTCAGAAATGTGACTCTCCACAGAAAACACTAAATATGCAAATCCTTCAAGAGAACGCTGTTTCTCACTGTGAAATCCACAGCAAGATCTTTTGACTTTAGTGTTCATAGAAGAGGGGATTCGCATGTGCCCAATGTCAGTGTAACTCAGCCTTTTCTTGAAAGTGGCAGCTCTTTCATCCCTAAAAAGTAGCTGGACAGTGCTGCTCTTATTTGTTCTCCAGTTCAAACACTTCTAGGTCAGACTCAGGCTTGTTTGGGAAGTGTTGCTCTAGCGCTTGTTGGGAACGCTCTTCCAAATGCTTGTTGTTCTCTCCATGCTGTTTTCTGGTGTGACATGCAAAACACCTCTTTGTGTCCATCAGAAATGGTGATGAAATAAGAGACAAATAGAAAACCAGGGATAATCCTCTGTAGTTTGTAGAACCAAAGGAAAACCTTTCTCATTCTAGTGACTTTCACCTTGAATATTGGCCAGCTTGAAGTCCTGATGTGATGGTCAGCGCTGCTCTTAGCACATAATGATGTGCACTCAAGACTTAAAAAGGGTTCTTACAAGGGAGAAGGTGGAAAAGTGGCTGAGGAGATTAAGATACAGAAACCATGTATTTTTTTTAGTGGTGTTATGTGCAGATTTTGGTCAGAGCACAAATCACCTACAGGGTTTGCTGTCCAACAGCAGCACATGTGACTCATGTGTCCCACCAGCAGCACGTGTGGCTCATGTACCCCATGCATCATTCAGAAGAAAAAATTAGAGCAGCTGGATTTTTTTTCCGTTGCCAAACTATGAGCTCATAACAGAAGTAAATATCAGGTGTACAATTTATCTGGTTACTGTACAACTTAGAGCGTTTTTCAGTCTGTCTTCCATCTGCCTGCCTGGCTGTTAAAACTAAGGTTGGTTTGTAGCATTTGGGTTTGGCAGTCCTCGAAACTCACCCGAGCTGTAAAGCTTTAAACAGTTGCACAGGTCTTTAATTGTAAATGAGTTTTGACAGGACTGCTCGGCAAAAGCCTGGCCCAGCCCGTCGCAATGCCGGCCGACAACCCCTCGCTGCTCCTGGAGCAGGGAAACATGTGGAAGGAATTGTTCTTTTACATTTCACAGCTTGTCATTTCCTCTGCAGGGCAACCTCTGACCTCCCTGAAAGATCCTGACACCCATAAGGGAAGTATTCCCACTGCTGTAAAGGAAGTGGGAAAGCGGTTTAATGCCGCGCAAGGAGGAGAAGCGTGTGTGTCAGAAGAAGCTGGGAGGAAAAGAGAAGAGCTTAAAGTGTTTCCAGCAGGTTAGGACTTTTATTATGTGGTTTGTTGGTTGGTTGGGTTTTTTTTGTGTTTGTTTTGCTTGTACTTTTTTAGTGTTTTTGGTTTGTTTCGTTGGTTTTTTTTGTGTTTTGTTTTGGGGTTTTTTAGTGTTTTTGGTTTGTTTCATTTTTTTTTTCTATTTGTGTTTTGTTTGGGGTTTTTTTGTTTGGTTGGTTGTATTTTTTTTTTAATTCACTGCAAGTTTGCCAAAATAGATCAAGTTGGCACGTGTGTAAATATCCCCACCTCCCTCCCCCCTTGCCCTGCGATATCATCTCGTCATTATCTCCCTAGGCAAAGGAAGCGATGGAAGAGTTTAAATCAATTGTGAGGGATCAAAAGCAGCTTAGGTGAAAAGGTACAGAAGTGGAGGGCTCCCTGCTCTGAAAAGTATTTTGTAGGCCAAATGTGTTAGTAATTACAAGGTGTGTGTGGAGTGCACTGACAACATTAGATTACGGCCGGTGTTTCCGTGACATTTTTACATCCTTTCATTTGATTTGGCCGTTTATATCCACAGAACACAACATGTTGCTGCTAGGTGCTTGGGAAGTATTCTTTATTTTTTTTTCCCCCTTTCCTGGCACACGTTAATAGTGATATCCTTTGTTAATTGTGCTGAGCTAAATTATGTCAGAGTGCCTGTCTGTGTTAATGTCAGGTAGGGTTTGCTTTGGAGATCTGGGGTTTCTTTTGAAGGCAAAGCATTCCAAGATGCTCTGGTTTTTTTTTTTTTAGGTTTTGTTGTTGTTTTAAGTTATTTTTGGGTTTTCTTGTTTTTGGATTGTTTTGTTTTAATTATATTTTGGGGGGGGGGGGTTGTTCGTTTTGGCTTTGTTTGGGTTCTTTTTGGGTTTTTTTTCTGTGTGTGGTTTTTTTTTTTTTGGGCTTTTCTTTGTTGGTTGGTTGTTTTTTTGTTATGGTTTGGTGTTTATTGTTTGATTGTTGATGTTATTCTACATCCCAGGTAAAATGTATGTGTCTGAGAATTGCCTATCACAACCCCTAGATCCTGTCCTGAATTCAGATACCACGATGCTGGCCAGAGGCAGCTTTACCCCGTGGGGTGGGGACCTGAAGATGCCAAGGCTACAGACAGCCACCCCCACTGAAGAACCTGGACACTGAATTGTGCTCTCTGTCCTGAGATGGCAAAATGGCTGGGCAGGCACAGAAACCACTGCTGCCCATTGCACGGGCCCTAGGTGCCAGCCAGCCCTCCTGGTCATGGTATAGATGTTTAGGATGAGTAAGCAGTTGGAGTAGCTGAGGCAGTGGAGAGGGCGTTGGGCGCTGACCTGAGATGTGCAGTTGTACCCATTGCTCGTGTCTCTGCCACCCACCACAAACAAGTTGAGGGGCAGCCCTTGTTACAGGGAAAGGGTGATGCTTGCTCTCTTGGCCAGTGTGGAGAGAGACCTGAAAGTGTAATTAATCCTTCCTTTGAAGGAAAAGAGTAACTGTCCTTCTGGACCAGGAGGCTATAATAGGTCATGTTTACAGATTTCCAACATGGTAGGGCTTAAAAGGGGCCTCTGGAGCCACCCCCCTGCCCAGTAGGCAGGATCACCCAGAGCAGGTTGCCCAGTATCCCCATGTCCAGGCAGGTTTGGAATCTCTCCAGAGAAGGAGACTCCACAGCCTCTCTGGGCAGCCTGGGCCAGGCTCTGCCACCCTCACAGCAAAGAAAAGTTTTTCCTCCTGCTCAGATGGAACCTCCTGGGTTCCAGTTGGTGCCCATTGCCATATAGCATCAGATTATCTTTTCCAGGTCCTGGTGTAATCACATTTTCCCGCTCTTCTCCGCATATTTGTTGACTTCCAAATAAGTAGAGAGCTTACACCTGCCGTTGTCCCTTTGTCATAGATCTGATCATTCTCACTCGGTGCTATTTTCTCCTCCTCAAATTGTTCATTTTTATCATGAATGGTATTATGTTCCCCTGTCAGGGAACAAAATGTGTTTTGAGTCAATTTACTAAAATAGTCCCCGCTAAGTGCTGTATCTGGACAAAGTTGACACCTTTGACATTTTCTAAAATGGCAAAAATAACTGTATTTAAGGTATGATTTATGGGTACTCTGTCAAAGGAATTTCCATGTTATTACAGTTTCTGACGCAGCCATCCCAACTCCTTCGCTGAACGAACTGCTGATAGGGCAGCTAATTAATGCTTTATTAGTTTTCTGTGGTCAATTATGGCAAGTTATTAAAAAAAAAAACCAAAAAAGGGCAAAACCCAATTTAAGAATTAAATCCAGTGCAATTCTTGTTTCTTTCTCAGAACTGCTTTGTTTTTTCCACGTGGAAGAAACGATTTTGATGTAGCTCAGTTTTATAAGGTGCATTTCCCTCCCTCTAACTAAGAGCAACTCCTATGATTAAAAAGTAGACTGGAGTCTTTAAATGTCTTTCTGATTGCTGGCCTCTATTAAAAACTTCTTAAAATAATAGATAGGTTTAATTCCTCAAGCCAAAGAAAAATTATATCATCTTAAGTATTTTCCATATTTATTATATTGATGAGAGTTGGCTGCAGAGAAAAAAAAAAAGGAAGCAAAATCTCTTGTATTGCAAGTTTTAAATGTACGAGGCTAAGGTTTACTTAATTAGAACCTCCAGGCAATAAAGGAGCCCTTTTTTAAATTCTGTGAATCTTAATATGCTAAATAATGCAAAGCTTCAACTCTTCAAGCATGAGACACACATCTGGCAGCTTAACATTTAAATTACAGAAAAAAAAAAACCACCAACCCACTTCAGTAGTAATTTTCACGAAGAAAAGAATGGGAAATGTATTACAACTAAATTTAATTTCTTTTTAGATTTTTCATCCTGTCTAATTGCAAGCATTTCCCATCTTCTTTCTTTATTCCCCCCCGCCCGCACAGATTTTTTTTTTTTCCTGTACTTTTTATTGATCTTTAATTTGAGCAGCTTCTTACTGTTACAGCCATTGAAGGATTACATTGTGCTTTTACTTAGCAAAAAATTGTTCAGAGAAATCTATGAGGAATTAAAGTAATGAGCTCGCTGGTACAGAAAGAAAAGAGCATTTGGAGCCTTACAAATAAAAAATAAAAAGAGCATGTCATGATTAAATAACAAACTTGAGTTCCTTCTCCCTCCCATTTCTTAAATGTAGAATATTGTTTTCTTTATTCTTTTTATTGCACCGTTTTTTTTGGCCAGGGTAATTACTGCTTTATTCATTTGTCTCCAGAAAACCATTGTCATAGTCTTCATTATTTCAGCAAAGCTATTTGGTAACCCGTTTCAGTGAGCAAAAATAAAAGAAAAAATAGAAATAAATGAAATCTTTAAATCAAACAACAAGGAAAACCCACAGTGACCATCTTAGAAAAGTATGTTTATGTTTTAAGATGTATATATGAAGACTAGAAAGCTGTCTAGGTATATACACAAACACAGGCTCAAAGCTGTGACACTGTGCATGTGGATGTTGTACATCCACATCTACAACGCCTAAGAGCAGATTCTGCCCGTGCTGTGATTTTCAGGGCCCTCGACCGAGGGGAAATGGAAGCAACTGGGAGTAAAAAAAAATAATTATTCTGAAAAAAAAACCCCTGACATGATCATAAAGTATATTTTTGGCTTACCCTCTATGTGCTGTACATTAAGAACTGTGATACAGACCTTAACTTCCATCCCACTACTGTTTCCTATGATGTGGGAATACATTTTTGTCACTTCACAGGTGAGCAAAAGTTCAAGACTTTGAGGGATGTGTGACTTGTGTCTTCTAAGCAATATTACTCAAGTATTTTGTATCCTTGTGCCTCATTCTTAATGCATAAACGAGTCCATACAGGAAAAAGATCTTCCTTTTCTGAAGAAAACCTCCTATGGTGTTCAAAATACTCTTCACTGTTGTTGTTCTTGTGTCTGTTACTGTTTTTATTTCTACTTTTCCCCCCTGCTGTGTATCTGTATAATTGTTATTTCCAGCACCACAGTATCTGAAAGCTTCTTTATTTATATATATGAACACTTAATATAAATATATATCCATTTATAACATGTCAGAGTGCAAAAAAATGACCTGCCTGGAGTCACACAGGATCTTGGTGGGAGAAGAAACAAAGCCCATCTTCTTCCTTCCCAGAGTTTTGCTTCATGCACCAATATAAAAATAAATGTATTTATTTTTTTCTTTGCAGAGGATGATTTTTACCAAGTTTGCAGTGGAATTGCAGATGAGCACTGCAACTCATTTCGGCTGAAGGAAGGCCAAGGAGAACATCACAAGGTACTGGCCTTGGTCTGAGTATCACCATCTCCCTTAAAGCACACGGTGAAGCCACTGGAGCTTCTACCTGTGACGTGTAGGAATGGTTTATGGGCTTGGTCTTGTGCTGTTGTTGTTTCTTTATCACTGTAAGTGATGGAATAGCTACCATAGGGCTTCATATGGTCTCCTCAGCTGTCTCCTACACAGACCTGTAGGGAGCTAATCTCTCCAGCAAAGGAGCTTCGAAGGAGTAGTAGGAAACACCATCCAGTAATCAGACAGCAGCAGCTTGAGCAAGGCTGTGCTGCAGGATGATGATGATATTATTTCAGTAATGTTTAAACATGAGAGAGATTTCCTACCCGTGTATAACCTTCCAGCTCTCACATACTTGTGCAGAAGACCACTACCATCAGTTTTTTTTAGTATTCTTATTTGTGGTACCTGGGTCAAGGACAGAATTTGTCAACGAATGTTGTGTCATCAGTCCAAGCTACTATGAAATCACATCTGCATTGCGACGCTTGGAGTGAGATGCTACTGGAACTTTACAATTTAACATACATTCTGAGAACTAAGACACAAAGAAGACTCTATCCTCCTGATAATTGCTTCTACATGCATTATCTGTTCTAAATTAGGTATTTTCCAGTGAAGGATGCAATTCTTCACTTCCCTCCTTAGATCAGCATAGCTGCAGTGAGCTAGAACTGCAAACAGGAAGAGTCAAATTAATCGTTCTGGCAATTGGTCTCACCCTGTTCTAGAGGTACTCTGAAACATTTTTAATGTTTTTAATTGTCCCTGGAAAGAAGTCATCAGGGTACTCAGAATACTCAGAAACTTGTATCCTGTGTGTGTATGGTGGCACAAATACTCAAGAGCTGGGAATTATTCTCTCAGCTTTGATGTTAGCGGTGTGATGATCTAAGTATAAATATCTATGAGCAAAACCAGACCAGCTAACTGGAAATTCTCTCCATTTGAATTGACTTATGTTTTCAAGTGATTTATTTCTTTAGGGGGGTGAGGATAACTAAGAGAAGCTAGAGGTATATATAAACATAACTGCAGAGAAACGTGCGTGTAGCCTTACATCTATAGGAAGACCAAATTAAGGACTGATGGAGTGGGTGTAATGGGCAAAGCAGCCCAACCCATGGGAGTGGCAGAGTGAAATTCATTTCCTACAATCCCATAATAGCACGTTGCCTTTGAATAAAATGCCTTGCTCTTAGAGGAACCTCAGTTGTGGGTGGCTGTCAAAGCCACATTAAAGTGACCTGGTTTCGGTGAGGTGCGTAAGCCCGTGGGTAATTCAGCACCGTCTCGTCCCTTTGGACTGGGTGAAGTGACTCACGAGCTTATGGTTATTGACATGTTTAAATAGATTCCTGAACTGAGCCTCTTTAACGAGGCTACGTCTGCGCAGAAGACACGTGAGCATGTGAAATCCCCTTTCAAAGGGTGTAAGAGCCCCTCTTTCTTAATGGGAGGAGTGAACCCTAATGTTCAGACAGCTCCTTGTTTCAGCATGTTCAGGAGTGAGATGCTTGGTCTGAATTATGTCATTTGGGTCTATTTGTACCTCTGGAACTGAAAGAAGCTTCTAAAACTGTATTGTCCAACAATCATACATTGCAAACAACGACAAACTAATACAAAGAACAGACTTAAAGCAGAAGCTCATGCAGTGGAGTGTTCTCCTCAGCTGCCCCTTTTCATAAATCAGTTTATTTAATTAGTTTGTAACAAAAGCAAAGACCTTTGGGTCTGACCTCACCTTTTTGGGGAGTTTAGGATGCATCAGCAAAACCAAAGGTGTTATTGCTTTGCCTTCAAATCCATTTATGCTAAGGGCTTGCAAATAGTGTCCCATTGAGGGTCTTCTGAGTCGTGGGCATGAGGACCAGCTTTGCCATGGCTGCTTTTCTAGGTGTGTTACAGGGTGAGGAGTAAAGCAGATCTACAAAACAGGATGAGAGTGGCAGCTCTTAGTTTGCTGGTTGTGCCCAGCTAATTATCTTACTAAACCAACTTGGTTTTTCTTTTCTCTTAAAAATCAACTGGCAGAACTCACCTGACCAATATTATCAAGAAAAATCCGGTCCTGAGAAGAATGCAAGCTCAGAGGAAGGGAAAGTACCTGCAGAGAGCAAGTGCTACTTGGAGGAGTTAGAGAAATACACTTTTTCTGTGTGGTAAGTGATCTCAGCATCAAATAGTTTCATGTCCCAAAAGTCTACCTTGTTCTTGTATTATAGAGGGACCTACGTCCAGGGATGTTATCAGGCTGCAAAATCCAACCCATAGCTTGTCAATTAGCTGAGTGATGTCACTTTTGTCCCCTTACTGTGTGCGTGTTGCTATTATGACACCATCTGCTATTTTTCCACAGAGCTTTTTTTTTTTTTTTTTTACTCTGTGTGTGTTCTGTTTATTTGTGCAAATATTAAGGGTTTTATTTTCTGCACTTTGGCCATTGTCCTTCCTGGCTTTATTTACAACATGCAGACCCTGCCTGAAATTTAGAAGTACTGATTTTCTTGTACTTTCCTTCCTAATAGAACTTTACAATAAGAGTTTGTCTCACAGAATTGTTGTGAAGTGAGGAAGGGGTTGTTAATTCACCTTCACAAATGGGGATATGAGGTAAGATATTTCTAGCACTTACAAGTAACCACAGACTTGGATCTTCTTTGACTCCTTCATATTATTTATGCTTGAAGTTGATTAGAAAAAAATAAATGGAAGTGCTTGGTCTCTGAGAATGCAATTTACACATTGCTGCATCACTTAGAGAAGCTGTGTTAGGGGAAGAAATGAAAGAGGATTTCTGGCAAAATCTTGTCAGCATTTTAAGAGCAATACACTACCTTTCTTGGATGTTTCTTTAAATATTATTACTTTTCACTGTTACAAAATACACATACGGGGAGTGACTTTGAACAAAAAGATAAATTAAAGACTGCTTCAAAATGAAACCTTTTCATTTACTTCTAATTACTTTTTCCTGGGATTTCATCTTCTAGGTAATTGCAAAAGTTGGACAGTTATTTGTAATTAGCAGAAAACAATGAAGACCCAACCCTTCACTAAAGGAAATTATCTGATAGCCTTTCACATAGCTCTGTGCTGTGTTTTGAATGTTCACAACCCAGCTGTAATGAACATCTCTAGCACCTATGGTCTTCTGCAAAGCAGCCCCTGGAGTTTTAAACAAAGCATCCAGAAAATGAGCATCAGAATGGTCTGAATGCCTGTGAAAATTTAGCTTTAAATGACTGTCCTATCAAAACATTTGAGAGTAGGATTATCTGACCAGGCAAGCCAAGCAGCCTTCAGTGTCATGAGTCCTGTCACGCCTTCCTCTCACTTTCCACATTCACTTCGTGCCTTTAAAGTTTGGCAGAAAATTTAGGTAGACCCTACAGACCCAAAGTGTGTTCTCACTATAGGAATCTGAACTCCACCCCAGGAGGGGTCAGCCCTGAGTATTGCAGGAGGCAGTGACTGAGTGGAAAAAGAACACACGATTATAGAATTAGATTGATATAATTCTGCTGAATTAATTGCGGTTGTTTTGGATAACTTAGGACTCCCCCATCCTGGTCATAATTTAAGAATACCTTTCAGAGTAGCAGTGTTCATCCAAATAGCCATGCTGGCTCCCACTGGTTATTTTATCTACCTCAATTTTCAAATGAAATTACCCAGATTATCATCAACCCTTTCTATTTCAAGGTGCTTGCTTTCTGTGGTGGTGAACTTCACTGTCTCTTCCGTGTCTTGTGAAGTTGCAGTGATACAATTAATCTTGAAAGTCAGAAGCATCAATCCTGTATTCTTTTCAAAGTTGTTTAGCTCCAACGAGCTGATTTGGGTCCCCTGATTTGGGAAACAAGAAAAGAATATGCTTCCTTCTTCCTTTTGCTTTTCATTTTCCTTTCTTTGTCCTTTCTTAGGAAGCCCAGTTGACTTTGAAGCCCCCTGACTGTGGGGACACTGGCTTTACTGGGGTTGTCTGTGAGGGCAGGGTTATGTCTGAGCACAGTGAGTTACAGGACATGAACTGTACGTTCCTGGTACAAAACAAAGGCTACAAGTCATGCATCGTAGTGACTGTGCTGCCCATCCTTCTGTGAAGACAGCTGAGGCTGGTATTTTATTATTTCAATACGCCGTTCTGCGTACTGTCTCTGTCATCCTGTTTGAAATAGGGACCAACACTTGCTTTATTTACTTAATTACTACATGAAAGTCCCATGAGGATAGAACAAAACAGAATTTAGAGAGTTTTTCTTTGCTTTCTTCTTTACTCGTGGTGAAACATCATCTTTGTCTTCCTGTTTTGTTTCTTTCTGATAAAATACTCCCCTCTTGGTCAAGTAATATAGATATTAGACTTAGCATGCCATGTTAAGAATGTGTCCTTAATATTTTATTAAAACTTGGAGTTGATTCAGTTTTCTTGTGTGACTGAAGGGGTATCCAACACCTTCTGAGTTGGTAGTTCCATTTGTTGCCTTACCAGCACCATGTTTCAGTTGTTGCTCGCTCCTGTCTGTCTCTTCTCCTTTCCTTCTCTCCTCCTTTCTCCATCAAAGGGCATTGGTTCCTCTTTGTCTCTTTCCAGACCTTCCTCTCTGCTAGGATTGCTACCTTTTAAAAAAGGCAATGCAAGATAATTAGCTACTACAAAAATTTTTAATAGGACTGGAGATCTGGGGGCAGCTTAGATTTCCATAAACTTCAGAGTTTTAGATGCTCCAAGATGCAATCTGAGCAATTTCCTTGATCTTTTATTGGGGCTGGTAAATCATTTATTGCGCTAGGTTATTTTACAAAATCCTCTTTAAAAAGCAAAAATCCCATAAAATGGGGGTTTTTTTATCATAAAATGTTGCATGACCCATAGTCTTCAAAGTTGTACGTACCCTGTACTAATTAAAAGCTAGTGTTGTACTGTGACAAGTTAAAAGTATCCACTCAGTCTATTATTTTTTTTTAAACTTCTCTCTCTCCCTGCCTCTCCCTCTATTTTTTTTTCTCTCTTCTTTCCTCCCTCTCATCTTCTCTTTTCCTGCAGGGCTTGCCAAAAGAGAGATAGGCGAGTATGAGCAAAATATTCCTTTGCGATCACAAATCTTTTTCTGGTAATTGTAGTGGTGTTATTTTTTATGTTGGTTTCCATTGCCATAGCCTGTTTGTCCTTTTCCATTCCTATTAATTTGACAGCAGTGTCTCAGGTCCGTAGGCCATAGTCAAACCTTCTTATAGTGGGCATTATACACACGTGTAATAAAAAGATCATTCTGGCTGCAGAAGCCCACAGCCTTCAGCTTTGATCTTGCAGCCTCTTCAAGACCTTTTCCACTGCACCCACGTGCAGTGTGTCTGAGAGCTCTTCTGCTTAGGTCCTGTGAATTGGTGGTGAGGGAGAGGAGTCCAAAACATAGCATGAGAGAGAAGAGGTTAAGACAGCAGAAGACCGTGGTCACGCACAACAGGGTGATGCACCCGGTTGAAGTGGTTGGCTGTGGTCACAGCCCTGTAGCCACCAAATGGTCACCAAGTGCTTTGCAGACCTTCCTGGAGAGCTGACCCCAGGGTCTTGCTTCCCACCAACTCATCTCTGAACCTCCCTTCTCTCAGAAATTGGTGTTTCTGGAACTAAAAGCCTGTGTAACCTGCAGCAGAACACAAATATTTTTACTGGCTATTGTCTAACCTTGAGAGAGAAAATGTTTGGAGGAATTTTGACCCAAAAGCTGGTGTCAGAGGCTTTCTAGACCATTTCATCTGTTCCCCAAAGCAAGCAAAATTTGAGGAAAAAAATGTTCTTTGTGGATATTTGTGAGTAGAAAGCCAGATTTCTTGAAAGTGCATGATAAATACAGACCTGAGAAATAATTTCAATGCTGCTTTTTATGCAGTTTTAGAGGAGATAGGGAAAAGATCCCAGATTTCAAAAACCTTTGTCTGTCTTAATAATAAATTAATAAATAAACCCCACCATAAACACTTCCTGTGAGTTTAGGAATCTTAGGGCTTGGGTTTAAATATAAATAATGAACTAGCAGTTTCAGTCTCCAACATCATCATCAAGCACAACTCTTAAGGGTTAATATTACACCCGAATATAAAAGTACCAATCATCCTTTGTCTCCGTGCAATTAGCTTTTTAACTACTTGCCTGTAGCTCATGCCCAGGCTAAATGCTGCTTTGAAATGTTTTCTCCTGGACTCCAAACCTGTTCAGCTGACTCTGGCCAGCTTCTGTAAAAATAATTTATTGTAGGGTGCTGCTTTTTTTGGGGAGGGAATATCCAGTGATTGGTAGCTCAGCTGTGGGCTGGTGGGTGCAGCATCACCAGGCAGCACCTTGAGACAGGAGATAAGAAGGTGTCCCCACTTCACACAGGCATCAGTAAGAAGTAAATCCTACCTAGATTTATAGCCTTGCACCTTTGGAATCCAGGTGGGCCAGGCTTGGGTTCTCTCTTGCAGCCATCAGGAACAGATGCAGCCCCTGTCCAAGAGAAGTAGCAAGGGGAGGGTGGAGAAGAAATAGGATCTTGGCAGCATATGCCAGTCTGGGTAGGGTGGATGGGCTTGAAGACCCCTTTGCAACCTTACTTCTGCACCTGTGGACTTTATGATTTTTACCTGCTAATTTGTTGTTTTGTTTTGGTTTTGTTTTTTTTTTTTTTTTTGGATTGCTGAGGACACTGGGGGGAAGAGTTAA
>JANIJG010018243.1:92399-116944 GCA_024611175.1 Megaceryle torquata | reverse complement strand
GTAGACGCGCGGCAGCGACGCGGCGGGAGGGGAGCGGGGGGGTGGGGGGGGGTGCCGAGAGGGGGGGGGGGGTGGGGGGGGGGGTTTCAGCTGGGGAGCTTTAAAGGAAGAGCACCTGAGAGTCCAGCGTTGGGAGGACCCACTGCTCAGTTGCTAATTGGTCGTATTGAACTGGTTCTGTGTTTTTCAAATGCCTGTTGTAATTAATCTAGACTGGAGAGGGAGAATGAATTCATTCCTTTTATGAATCATATTCTCTATCTCCTCTAGTCACATCATATCAGGAAGTGTGCAGACAAAACAAAAGGAAGTCCCAATCCTTGAAATCATATTATATCTTTCTTTTCTTTTCCTAACCAGTTGATAATATACGCCAACAAGTCTGCCTCTTTCCTGGTAAAGACAACGCAAAGATATCAAATAAAGATAGTGAGAGAATTAATTTGAAGATGGACTCTTTTTTTTTAAATTCTCAACAGAATATATCTTGGAAAAGAAATATTAATTAAATTAATATTTTCAGTAGTATGATTTTTTGGTTTTCAGTGGATGCTAAATGTAGCCTTTCAAAATCCAAATCTTGCACATTAGAGCAAGGCAAGTTGAAGTAGGGAATTGGTTTAGTGCTAAGCCTTGTGTTGTTATGAACTACTGAAAGCCACAGTTGATGAGAGGGTGGTGTGCAGAACGTGACCAGGCCAAGGACTTTATAACAGGACCTGCCAGCCTGGAGTGGATGGTCTAAGCTGTCATTCGGTGTGACAGAGACCAGTACCAGCCCCTTACAAGTAATGACAGACCAGAGTTATGCTTGCCAGCATGCTTACCCCTTTCTTGCATCTCCAGGTAGGTCTAAGAGACTGCTTTAGAGTCACCTCCTGGACTTGATAAGCAAGAACTAAGATCTGGAAATGCTCTTGTCAAACCTGGCAGGACACAACCCCAATCTAAAAGGTGCTGCAGTCTTGACACAAGGTGCAGTAGTTTCATTGCATTGCCCTTTGCAGAATCACCAACACCCCTGTAATCTTTGTTTCTGTGACCTTCTTTGCAAGTTCAGTAGCTTAATTCTTCTCAATCTAACCCCTGAGGGTTTTCCTTTGTTCCTGTGTTTTGGTTTGGTTTTTTTTTCTCCTGCCCTTCTCCAATCATTTCTAATTCAGAAAAAAGGAGAGAGAGTCCTGCAAAGCTGGGAGGTTTGTTTTATCTCTACTTCTTCCACCCTGAGAAGAAGCTCTTTGCAGTAGAATATAAATTCCCACAACAGCCAGGTTTGTGATTTCAAGTGGCCAGAGCATCCAGCAATAGGAAATTCAGCTCCAGTCCAAGAGCCACATCCTGGCTGGAGGTCATTGAGGCTGTGCTGCTGTGGCAAAGATGGTTGCCTTCAAAGGATGTCAGTCTTCACCACTACTCTTAGTAGTAAGCAGCACCTGTGTTACACAAACCTGCCTCCTGGCCAGCAAAACGAGCTTTGGTGTAGCAGAGGGTAGAGAGTGGCGCAATATGAAGATGCGAAGAGGCCTACCTTCATTGTATCCTTGGGCAGTTCCCTCTTCAGAGGTGTCTGCTGCTGCTGAGAAATTGCCTCAGCTAATTGGTAACTGACTATTTCTATGCAGTGTGTAAATATTTATTTGGATAATTATTTATTTGCATAAATATGTATTTACATAAATATTATGGCATGTCACCAATATAGGAGGGAATAAATTAAAAATGTCCCATTAGGGATGTTTGCAACTCATTTGTTTGATGTATTTATTATTTTTAAGGTTGAAAAGGGGTTGATCTGATCTGTCTACCTTTTTTTTTTTTCCTTCCCAGAAATTACAAGTGGATGGAAAGGGTTTCAGAGTGTTTATCTGTAGAAACAATGTGATTTAGCTGTAGTCTTGATCCCTGAGAGTGAGCAATGCAGAAAGCATTTGTAATTTAATGGTAAGCCAGTGAGAGGTGCATTGATTTTTACAGCAGGTGAAGATTATGCAAGAGTAGCCTCTAGCTTTACATGGGGAGCAGGAGAGGGAACTGGCCAATTTTTTTGCCTGGTGGTGACAGTATAGGTTTTTGGTTTTGTTTGTTTTTTAACATATTTTAATAGGTTTTTTTAACCACGACTCAGCAAAAATACTGTTCTAAGGGCATCGTAGCAGATTGCTTTAGCTTTTGATTTTCAGGTAACATAGCTCAACAATTTTGCTACATCTAGGTGGTCTTTCTCCTGGGGACTGAACATGTTGTTTATTCATCCTTGGTTTTTGGATAGAGAAGGGAGGGAAAGTTTTATTTTCAGTTCATTGAGGGCACCTTGTGAATATTCCCTCTTCCTTCCCCGTTTGGTACTGTCTGTGATGGTCTGAGAAAGAAAGAAATTCATTTTACTGGTGGAATCCCAGTGTTTTAGTTGCAGAGGACTTGAATAAGTGGAGTTGGGGGGAAGAGGGAAGGCTAGGAGACCCAGGAATGTCCTTTGTTGCAGCTTTTCAGCTCCATTTGGTTTAAACTTAAACTTTTTCCTAAACTTCCCCTCCTGCAGAACCTATTGTTGAAAATAGTGGGGCAACTCAGGCTCCCCTTTTCATTTATGACTCAGCAAAGTTAGCAGACTGTGTTAAATTACTGAAACAGCTTTGATGTGATTTCTTGCGTGTGAGAAGCGGAGAAAGCCCAACCTATTACGTTACACATTACTATTTGGTGTAAAATAAAAGGTGCTTGCTTTAGTCCCCAGTTCCAAGTGAATATATCACTCCCATCTGGTTTCATTACATTTACAGTGAGAACACCAGGAGCAGTCGCTTAAATCCTACGTAATGCAGCTCTCTTTGGGAGAGTGGTACTTACAGGTGCTGCAGGAAATAAGTTTCCCTTTGTCGAGATGGGAGGAGGAGGCTGGGGGGTATAAAAGAGCTCATCCTCAGCTCAAACTAGCAACCTCTGCAAAGGCTCCCGAGACCATGCGACTGACCGCTGCTCAAAAACCTTGGGCTAGCACTGGCCCTTCTCCAAGCACTTTGTTCTCTAAAGGTGCCCTGACAGGGACTTAACCTCCAGCACTGGAACAGGTGATGCCTCCTTAGCTGTAAGAGAAAGTGCCGCATGCTGCTCAGCAGCCGGAGGAGAAACCTCCTCATGAGTGGTATTGCTCTAGGGCAGTTATGGCGAGCTTTGTCAGTCTGGGATTGAGTCGGTGGGTGCGAGCAGGGCTTCTGCGTCGTCCTCACGGTCGGCAGCAAGCGGCTGTGCCCTGCCCATTTTCCAGTGGTAGCCACATTGTGTGTTAAGACTTTGTTTGCCCAGTTTAGGAGGCTGTTCTCCCTCTTAGCAGTCTTTTCCCCATCGATGGTTATGAGCAGATTGAGAGGCTGAAGGTTAGCGGTCTGGTTTGTGAGAAGATAAATATCTACAGTGTGAGACACTTAACACTGCAGGGTCCAGATTTCCGAGCCTCTCGTTCGGTACGCTCCATTTTGTCGTTCTTCAAGCATCCATAGGAGATACATGTTGTAACTCTGGTGAAATCAAAATCCGGTATGCAAAGACATCACAAGTAACGTTATCCCTGAAGAAGGTTTTTCTCTTTTTTTTTTTTTTTTTTTTTTTTTTTTTTTTATTATTTTTTTTTTCCCCTCTGGTTATTTTGAGGAAAACACTGCTCTCGTGGCACCAGCTGGCTGTCTATCTCTGCAAAACCTTTTTTTTGCTGCTGTGAATCAGGATATACAGTGAAATTTTCTGTAGTGGAGGGAAGCCGGCAGTTGGGCGTCTGTTAATAGCCTGAAAGTAACTAATGAGGATGTGCAGTCAGAGCGATTGATTGAATAGCTGCAGTCCTGTGTGTTTCTTTTTTCGCTGGCTCGCTTGCTCTCTGCAAGCAGTGGGGAGGGAGGGGGAATGGAGAGACCCGGCGTTCTCTGAAGTGGAAGTAGCACGGATCCCCAGGGCCGGGTGGCCAGCAATGGAAGTTTAAGCTGCATCTGTCTCTTGAAAGGAAAACGGCAGGAGTCAAAATGTCACTGTCTGGAGTCACGGCTTACTCCTTTTCTTTAAGATTCAGAAGATAACAATGGACTTGCTGCTAGGAAGTGATTTTTTTATTTTTTTTTTTTTCCCCCCTCCCCGTGTTGGGGGATGTTTTGTGAAGCCGGATTCCTTTAAGTCTGGCAATTGAGCTGGAGATGGGCAGCAGTTGTGATAAAGGTATCTGTATGTATGTGTATCTAGCCATAGATTAAAATGTATATATGTGCAGTATATGTGTGTGTGTGTAGAGATTGTTAATAGCCTGTCTACTTTATTATGCTGTAATTCTAGTATTTAGACTAGAAAAAAATACAGGTGCATCTTTTAGAAATATTTGTGCTCATCAGATCAGCCTGCATGGATTTAAGATGTCAAAGTCGTATCTTAGTAAGGTCATATTGCCAGAATGAGGAGAAGCTGACCTATTTTTTTATCTGCAGAGATATATGTGTCATATTACCCGGGCAGTTAAGAGTCTTCTGCTGGTTGCATGGTTTGAGCAAGTAGTGTGATGGTGTAAGACCGAACTTTGACCTTTGTCAAAATTGTGCTCAGCTGTGACTTAAATTGAGCTTCCCCATGTCTTGATTTTAGTTATATGTTAATTACTGAACTGCTTTAGAAATAAATAACTAACTCAAATTAAAGTTCTCTGAATGATATCTCACAAGCAGTGATAGAATACCGAATATGTTTGGGTATTGATCCTTAGCAGCACTTTTTATTTCAATTGTCTACAGCCAAGTCAGATTCACACCCTTCAATCTGTCAGTGGCCATGCCATTGTAATTTAGGAAGTAAATAAGATAAAGAAAAATAGGTGAGTATAATTCAGCAGTTCAGCAATGCACTTGAAACTTTGCTGAGGTATCTCTCCTACAGAGCATAAAACCTGACTATTCTCCACCCCACCCCACCCCCCCCAACACCCATTCACCTTCTTTTTTCCTTCTCTTCCGTAGAGGTCCCAGCAGAGAGATCTCCTCGCAGACGGAGCATCTCCGGGACCAGCACCTCTGAGAAAACCAACTCCATGGATGCTTCGAATACTTCTCCTTTCAAAGTGCCAGTAAGTGTGCCTTTCCTGCAAAGGAGGAATTTTTCTCGTTGAATAGGAGGAGGAGATTAAAATATCCCAGTGTACAGCTAAGCTCCAGGGGGGGTCAGGGGGAGGTGGGTAGTATTTAGTTAACATTTCCAGTTGACCAAGAGGTATTTCTATCAACTGTCGTGTGTTATCAATGAGATTTCTGGTGGAGCCGTAACTTGCTTATTTTCATTGCCTTGATCAAAAGCTGCAAATAGTGAAAAATCAGTGCTAATGTGGGCAGCGACCTATATAAATACTTTTGAAGTCACCGCCAGGGATTCCATTACATATTCAGTTCTGACTAGGAAGAAAGTTCCTTTGGGTCGGTGGATAGCATGTTGTTTTTCCCTTATGCCAGTGAAGTACATAGAAAATTGAAGTGGTTTTATAGTTTACTCAGAGGCTAGTGAAATTTCTGCAGGTGTGTTAATTGCTCTTTAGCTTTTCAGTTTTTATCCTGAGCTTGGTTGGTTGTGAGTCTTCAGGAGACTTTTTCAGCTAGAGACCAGATTTTCTTGCTTGTGTCAGTCTTTGGTCAGGGTATCCAAGAGTGCAAAGGCCTTTCAACTGTTAGACCAAGGGCAAATGCTTGAAGTTAAAATTAGGTGCTCAGTCATTTTTTAACAATATTTGGTTTTGGTTTAAAATGTATAACTTGAATATCGCAAATATTTTCATACCCCTCTTTATTTTTGGCAAGTAATTTGCCTACTTTAAAACCTGGAGAAAACCAGAATGATCTAGTGAACATTGGGGTTTTTTTGTATATTCTCTGTGGATGTGAGTGCCATATCTGTACCTTAGCATATATGTTTCTGCTTTGCTTTAGATAGCACTCATCCCTTTTAAGCACTTCCTAACTCACTTCAGATCCAAATGTGTGTGAAACTTGGGTTTTTTTCTTGAAATCTTACATTGTGCCATTTTAAACATAAATAGAAAAACAGCCAAGGATTTAATGAGAGCTGTGTAAATTATAAAAGGAGTACAGTTGATCAGAGTATTAATGGTGTTTAAAGCAACCTGTAAACTCGTGATTTATTGGAACTGAAAAAGAGCCTAAGGAAGCAGAAAATATACTGACTATCCATACTTGGTCCCTTTTCAGAGTCCTAGAGTAATACAGTTTGGAAGGGACTGCCAAAAGCCTCTGATCTATCCCCCTCTTCAAAGCTGGACCACCTTATATCAGGTTGCTCAAGGGCGTTCTTCAGTCAGGTGTTGAAAACCTCCGAGGATTCAGGTTGCACAGCCCGACTGGACAACCTCTTCTGATGTTTGCCTGTCTTCACTGTGAGGAATGTCTTTTGTAAAGGCTTTCTTGCCAGAACAAGACTGGAGGTTCTAATGTCTATTGAAAGAACACAAATTGCATTTTCCTTTAGTTCAAAAAGTATCTGAAGTAGCAGTTAAAGCAGAATTTATTGCTTAGCCTTGAGAAGAGAGAGCTCCAAGGGAATGCTATAGCATTGTGTGTAAATACCTGACAGAAGGGAATAAAGATGATGGAGCCAGGCTCTTTAGACAAGAGGCAGTTAGCACAAATTGAAATACAAGAAATTCCATTTAAACATAAGAAAAACCTTTTTTTCTACGTGAGGGTGATCAAACAGTGGAACAGGTTTCCTGGAGAGGTTGTAGGGTCTCCATCCTTGGAGAGATATTCAAAAGCAGACTGGACACACAGTCCTAAGCATCTTGCTCTGTTTTTACCCTACTTTGAGCTGGGAAGTTGGACTAGAAAATCTCCAGAGGTGACTTTCCACCTCAGCTATTATGTGAAATATGCTCTTAACACCTCAATAAGCTGGTTTTCTGGGTGGTACTTGAGGGGAAGAGAGTTTTGGTCTAGTTGATTGTAAAGTAGTCACAAGAATATGCTATTATGTCAAGTTCTTTTTTTTTTTTCTTTTTTTTTTTTTTTTAATATTGAGCCCATGGTCCATACAGTTCCAGGAGGATTTCTGAACTCCTGAGAGCCTTCAAAGCTCCAAGTTATCTTCTTTTATAAGAAATTCTGTTGTCTTTGTCTTCATCTATTGCCCTAGCCTTTAGATGTATGCATGCATAGTCAAAGTCTTTGTCTAGCAACTGCAAGCTACATTTCAGAAGTGTTTGATTGCTATCTGTGTTGTTTATTTTACATGCCTTCTTTTTGCTTTGTTCCACGTTTCTGTACAATTTTTTTAATGTTGATCCTATCTTTTAAGTAATGTTTTAATGTTTCACTAATTCTCCTCTAATAGTTCTCTAATACTTCTTAGCTCCTGCTCCCTTTCAAAATTAAGAACCTTGCAGAATATTTCTCAGTTCCCCTGGCAGTGTATTGAGCTTTTAGGACTCTGTCAGACAGTCTCAGGAAAGCAGTACATGGCTGCCTTTCTTGCACATAAACCAGAAAAAAATCCCCTAGAAGCTCTTTGTGCCACGTGTAGCTGGTATTATGCTGCTTTGTCTGTCTGGCCACCTGTATACCCAGGAGCATAATGCACCCTTCTGCTTTTCTTATAGGGACAAGGCTTCTGGCTTTGTAGGTTTTGCTCTGAATGGCCCATTTATGTACTGTTAATTCTTAGCAGGTTGCAGTGCAGGTGGGAGCTGAGATCACCCTCTTTTAAAATATGCCAGCTTCTGATCTGTTTAAAAGAGCAAGCTGCAATTAGAAGTCAGATTGCTTAAGAAAACAGATGAGCTCAAGCCAAAACTACTGAAATAAAATACCCTGTTAACTTCATGGATTGGCACATGTCGAATAGGTGGGTGATAAGCTGGGGAGGATTCATGTTTCTTCCTTTGATTTAGATTAAGAATTTCCCATCTCTCAGAAGTAGGTGTGATGACTTGGGCACCTTGTGGAAGTCTCAGATCAGTGGGCTGAGAAGAGCTTCAAGTGAAGGATGTAAGGAGTGCCTACCGTGACTTTAAATGTGTGTGTGTGTGTGAGGTCATCTTGACAGGGATTTATTTTCCATATAAAGGAGATTAATAGTAAGAGGACTCTCACTTCTGTTTTTCCAAACGTTGCCACCTCCAGCATAGGTCGGAGGGCCGTAGGCAGCTGCACCGTGGTGCTGTCTCCATTACTCGTTGGGAGGACCCGACTCTGTGCCATACCTCTTCTGCTCACCGCTTGGATTTCTAACAGAAAGCAGCTTAAGGCAGAGGACAGCTTAACCTTCTTCCATACTGATGGAAAATTATGCTGAGATTTTCATAATAAGTTGCTTTTACAGCTTTTTAAGTTTGCCTCTCAGAAAAGCTATTTCAAAGCTGTCTTCTCAATAGGACAGTGGCTTCCAGCATGTTCTATGCAGTTTGGGGTTTTTTTCCTTTCAAATGCCAGACAGTGGTACTCACTCAGAACAAGGCATCTGTTTTTTTAATACTGCTAATTGGCATTTGTTTAGCATCTGGAATTTTGATTCATAACAGCTTAATGGCCTTTAAGCGAACATTTCCTTGATGAGACATTTTTTAAGCAGTCTCTTCAGTGGTAGCGGTCAGTGAAGAATTTACTTTAGGGGGCTAATGTGTAAAGTTAGGAAACTTGCCATCCTGTCCACTGCACATGCACTGGAACAACAGACGTGTTTAAATTTACTTCCCCATTTCCCCAGATACCCTTGTCTGCAGTTGAACCATTAGTCTCCATTTAGGTTCAGTTGTGTTAATTGCCATGTGACAATTTCCAAGCGTATCTGGGAGAAATATTGAGAGAGAACGGAAGGGCACGAAAGGTATGAGAATGGAGATGAGAAAATATGTACGGGTGTCTTCCCACATCTAGACAGATGTGTGCTGTTTATAGATATGCATGTATAGGAAAACTCTTATCTTTAATAATGAATATTATTTGACTGAACAAATAGGCAGGCATACGGAACTGGATAGAAGTAGGCATCATGACACATCGGTGGGCGAGAAACCAGCTTTTCCCTTCCCACACACGCTATGTCCTGGCAGAGCGTCTCCGTCTCAGCGCATCCCGTTCCCTGCTGTTGCACTGTTGAGCCCCGGTAGCACTGCGGCAACCCCCAGTGTTCTCTCATTGCTCTGCTGTTGGAATCGAGGGGCCAAAGTAAATACGAGATTGTCAGAATCTTTGAACCTCCTGCAGTGGCAGGGTGGAAAGGAATTGCTTAAGCCATGCTTGAAACTCACATTGCGCTCTCCGATTTTTGCTTCTCTGGGTTTGGGTTGTTAGTGAGTTGTTATTACAGTTAATAGATGATTCATCTCTGTCCACTGGTTATTAGGAATTAAAAAAGGAGACAAAGAAGTGCAAATGAGATAGGAGAGACAGAACACAGTGTTTGAAGTAAATAATTTTTTTTTATGGGAACCCCGTGTGCATATGATGGGAAGACTGATACAGATTGCCTTCCTTGGTGTGTTGCTAGTCGAGGATATAATTGACTCTGTAGAAATCCTGCCTGCCTCTTTGCTCTTTAAGAGTACAGCTAAATGGAACAGAAGACAATGCAGCTACCCTAAGTGAAGGTCAAAGCTTGATGAGATCTCACGGCTGCCCAGCCTCATCTTTTATGCAGTCAGCAAGATTGTTGCATCTCCAGAGCGCTGCTCGGCTACCGTCATGCTGCCAGGTTAGGACAAGACTGATCTTTTCTGGCCGTGTGACCCAATGCCATAGGAGTACACATTTTTAATTCTGCGTCAGCGCCAATGCAGAGATGGGGTTGTTGATTTACGTTAGCGTGAGGTGTCGCGGCATCCTTCCCGAAAAACGGGCTGTGCTCAGACCTGTCCTTCCTGTTGTGAGATTAACACTTTTCCTTCCGCTTTCCTCTTTATTTTATTACCATGACACATTTGTTTGAATCTGCTTTATGGTTTGGTTTTTTTTGCCCGTGATGTGATGGCTGAGGGTTGCTGGCTGTTATTCCATGGGTTTGGTGTCGGGAGGCATAAATGGGTGATTGGCTGTCTCCGGGATGCTCACCAAGTTCTCATCCATATCTTTATTCTAGGGTAATACTGTTCATAGGCTCTATAACCTCAACAATATCTTTCTGTCAAAGTGGATTTGTTCGTTGCATCAAACTTCAACATTTGCACTAGTGATGGGCACTTCCACTCTGTGACAGCGTCTGGTGGACCTCAACAGCAGCAACATTTTTTTTTTTCATGTTTGGTGTAAACCTGACTTTTATATAATTCCCCTGCGATTAGCGTAGGGGAGCTATGAACACATATAGCTTTAAACAGTGGTCACATTCCAGTCAACCTTGGATTAATAGTATTTAAACATTTACCCAGTCATTCTATTCTTCACCTCCAAATCATGGCCTAGTCAAGATATGCAGTTAATTACTGCATCCTCTGCAAATCAGCCATCCTGGCCCTTTTATCACTTTTCTTGCCCTTCTGGTTTTAATTCCCTTCAATTGATTCTCCAAATTTTGGTACTAAGGTTCACAGGAATGTGTGCTACCAGTTTCTAATTGCTTCTAACCCTTTGTATCATTTCTCTGTCCTCTCTGGCCCTCACTTCACCTCCTAATTTAATATAGCTCAGTGTAATTAATGTGCTGTTTAACTTTTCTTCCAGATCATTAACAGAGATGTTAAACAGAAGCAGTCATGCCACAATCCCACCGCATCCCATTGGACCCTTTCCTCTACCTTGATACCTTATCACTTGTCGTAATTACTCTTCTTAGATACTCCTGCAGCCACTTCTCGGGTTTGTGTTGCTAGCTTTGACAAAACTCATTTTCATTAATTGTTCTAATTAGTATGGATGTCATGTTATCAAAGGGTGAAGGGCTGAAATGTTGGGCTGCTTACTGGCTATGTGCCAGGGGACTAAAGAGCCAGGGTCAGAAAAGTTACTGCCTCCTTCTTGACGTGAGGGAAAGACAAAAATGCAACCACTTGGGTGGTGGTGAGGTGGGCTGGGGGCCATCGCTTCTCCACTGACATCACAGGCTCCAGCCAGCTACTGGCATTTGATCAGACACTCTGATAGACTTAGGTGACCTGCTTCTTATCATATTTCTTGTTTATCGCTGTTGTTTCATTGCTCTTTAGACAGACTTCTGACCTTCGTTCCTTAATTCCTGGATAGGGGCTTTTAAGGACGCTCTGGTCTTACGCTAGTGTCTGATGTGGACAGCTCCCGTGGAGGCAGCAGCTGGGCTTTGCCTCCCACCTTGCTGAATTGAGATCTGAAAAGCTGATGTAGCTCTCCCCAGCTATTGGGAAGCTCTTGTTTCCTCATGAATTTTTTAGTATGATTCCCAGTGACTTGGAAATTTGATTCCTTCGGTACTTTTGACTGCATATCACACACAGTACATGCAATCTTATGATACGTTTTATTAATAGGCATGTTATCAACGTATCCCTGTTGCGATATCCTCTCCGTTTTCTTATTACTGTCCTTAAACTTGCTCATCCTGTTCTGCATCCCTCCTCTGACTGTAAACCTTTTTTCATTGGGAAGTTGAAATTGTTATCTGGCCAAATCTGCAGTGCTGTCCCATCAGGGGAAAAATATCTTCCTGATCCTTGCTGTTGATCAGCTTGTGTCCTGAAGCATGAGAATTGCTCACTCTTGTTATTTTTAAACCTGACTAATGCAGCTACATATGTTATTCTTCCTTATATAAACACATAATCCTTTTTTAATCTTGCTGAAAAAATTTGTCTGTATAATATCTTCTGTAGAGAATTCTACAGGCTGGTTTATAGATAGCATTAGAAAAGGTCTCCTGACAATCAGCTAAATGTGCTGTCTCTCGTGTTAAATTGTCCCTTGGTTTTCTTATGTAACAGGGTGCATGAGGATCTAAGGTAATTCCTATTCTATTTGTTTTTATATATCTGTAATCCCTTCTTGCTTTTGTTTCTAAAATAGTTGGTCTTTAAAATGTACCACTTGTAAATCCCCCTCTTGTCTGCCTTTAATCAGTTTATACTTCTGAAGTTTGGTTTTGTTCTAGTTTTCTTGCTGGGATGAGAAGCTCAGAAGAGAGCGGTGCATTAGCGTGAAAGCCACGGCAGATTTACATAATACCACTTCACTTTTATTGTGCTTTATCCTCTGTTTATACATTCCAACATCAGTTTTATTGTTCTCTGCCTGTGCACAAACCACCTCTTCAGTGATGTAGTGCCAGGCTTTTTGGATGAGTCGATGGTGGGATTGGGTTGTTGTAAGTCACCATCTTGCTTTTCTATCATCACCAAGGTGTATGTGTAGATGTGTTCATCTGGTTTTCTATTGTACGAGTGGCTGAGACCATTTTCAGAGGTACTTATTGCTAATATTTTAATAATGAGTGTTGGTGGGCTCATAAACAAACTTCACCTCCTTGACAGTTACATTGTTCTGCAGGGGATAGTAAAGTTCACCATGTTTGCTCCTAATTCCTGGAATATTCTGCTTATTGGATCTTCCCATCTTGCAACCTGGCTATCTTTCCCTGCTGCTTTGCTTCTCCCAGCTTTACAACATTGCTGGCACAGGAGAGCTTTTTCACTTGGCTATGATTTTTTTTTTTTTTCCTTGATAGCTGCCTGTGAGCAACTCAAGAGATAAAATGCATCGTGTACTAACAACACACGGTAGTTGGGAGGCAGTTCTGCTGTTGTCCATAGTCACTTGAGTGTTATCTTTGTACCCATCCAGGCCTTTTCCTCAGAGAGAACAGGTCTCATCACTCTGTAAATGAAGCTTCCCACCTGCTGTTATTAATAATACATTAGTGCTCCTCATCAAGAATTATAAATGTTCAACATGCGCCACGAGCCTCCAAAAGGCACCGTGTTTGTCCCCAGAAATGCCCAATGTAGGTTTTGGTCCTGCAAACCATGGTACCATGTAGACGATGAACCTTTATTGTCACCCATTTTACCCTGGGGCTTGTCATTTGAAACATCCATGGAAACTGTTGTGTTTTTATTGATGGAAAATTTGTGTTACATAGTTTTATTAGTTCACAGCTGAATTAACAACAAAGACAATCAGTATTTACTATGCACGGGCTGTAAGAATCAGTGTGTCCATAGGGAGTGTTAGTCACAGAGCTGAGCAGTTCATACTTCGGCTGTCGTTGAATTTGTTGGGCAATTCTAGTGCTGCTCTACTGAGATTAAGGACAGACAGACAGTTGTTGTCATCTTTGCATTTCCAAAAGTCAGAGCCACCCTGAACAGCCATCAGCCCTGAGTTTAAAATACCTGGGGCCCAGAGTTTCCGTGCCTTCGTTGTGCGGCTCTGGAAGGCAGCTACAAGCACCCGCTGAATTTATCGCTTCTCCTGTGGCGATTTCTTCTTGGCAGAGCAAGGGAGATGAGTTGCTTAACTTCCAAATTAGATGAATAGGTTTCTCTGTGGGATTGAATTATTTTTAGATGTTGTATCATTGGGATTTCTTACCCCCAGTGTTTGATGCTTTTGGCTGAGATGATGAACCTGCTCTGAACCTGCCTGACTGAGCCAATTCTTCTGCACTCTCACTCTCCCCCGTCTCTCTGCTCCATCCCTGCTCCCCTACACCTATGATTCTGAGGAGAATTTGTGCCGAGCTTTGTCCCATGAGGTGTGGGCCATCAAATCTGTCTCTTGAGGGATTAAGGCTCAATTCTTCTACAGTTCTCCTCTCACTGGACTCCTCTTAAAATACCGTGTTTACACGGTACTGATCTTTTCAGATTGCACCCAAGCTAATTCATCCTACTGAATATTTTGTACTTCTTAAATTAAAAATATAGTCTCATAATTTTTGGCAGTTTGGGTAATACATTTGCATCTTTTTGTCCAAGGGTGTTTGTTTAAGCAGCAAAATTCCCACTGTTTTAAAAAATGTTCCATGATGATTCTTAAAGCTCAGACACTTCATTACATTTGGGTGTAAGAACCAAGCAGCAGTGTCTTTTGTGTCAAAATAGGCATTTAAGAGAAATACTTAATAAGAAAGGAAGTAAGGGTGGTTTTATCTTTTTAATGTTACAAGCTATAGTTATTAGAGAAGAAAACCCTGCCAATGAAGGGAAAAGGGAAAAAAGCCCCTTTCTGTTAGATACTATTGTTGCAGATAAAAAATAAACTATCACTGTTCAGTAGTTAAAAGCATTTCCTTTGGCAAATAGAAGTCAAAAAGCTCTGCTTAATTCTGGCATGTGTGGATTTTTCCCGCTGCTCCCAGGTTGTCCATCTGTAAGTGCTGGCCCTGCAGGAATTGCCAGCAGGTGCAGAGAGCAAATATTGCAAATGTTTTCAAGTCTTTTGAGAATGGCCAATAAGTACCCATCGAATAATTTTTATCCTCAACTATGTTCTTACCCTAATATTTTACTTTTTTTTTTTTGTACAGTCAACTCTAGATAGCCTTATTCAACCCCAGATAGCGTATTTATTTCGTTAGAGAATAGATGATGTTCGATTAAACCAAGAACATGTTTCACTAATGTTCAAGCCATGCCAATTTAAAATTGTGCCTGCACACAAAAATGAATATTCACTGTCTCTCTCTGAGTGGCATTTGGAATGATTCAATAGAAATACTTTTGGACCCCTGCTGAATTGGGTCAGCTTTGTCTTATTTGCCCTTAGCGGGGAAGAAACCATGTTATTTTTTGTTTGCAATTTGAGTAGCCTGAGCAGTGCTGGAATGAAGCCAGGGTCCACCAGATCTGAGTCCCTGTAGTTGGGTTTGTTACCTTTTATGCTGAGAGGTCAGAATATAAGAAAGTGACTTTGAAAGCGCTACACATCCTCTGCTTGAATTCCAGCTATGGACCCAAGAGAAGCCCAAGAGCATCTATTGATTACAGAGTTTTTTCAAAGGCACTTTTTTCAATACCAGGACCAAGAAAAAGTTCAGTAACATGGGTAGAGTTTGAGTGGCACTCACAGCTAAAAACACTTCTTCCCTTTTGACAGTACCTTTTTCCCTACCACACTGTGTAGATTTGTGGAGGGTTTTTTGGAGCATTTTCTTTCCACTTTATCTCCTGTTTCAGGAGAATATAGCAGCTTTCACCCCTGAGGAGCCTGCTGGCTGGCAAGCCTCAGAAATTGAAGGGCAGCCTGAAATGTTGCACTGCCTTCAGATGCAGAACACAGATTCCCTCTCCCTTTGTCCCCTGCAGCACCAGGCCACAGGGCATCCCAGTTTCTCTGTGCTGCCTGTGGACAGGCATCTGTCAGGCTCTGGTGAGTGTGAGCATGTTGTTTTCTACACAAATTTTGGGAAAGAATGATCTGCATGTGGTGGAAAGATCCTAAAAGAGGGGAGCTTTTAGACTGGATAGAAGGGAGACATTTTTTTTACACTGAGGGTGGTGAGACCCAGGCTCAGGTTGCTCAGAGAGGTGGTCGATGCCCCATCCCTGGAACCATTCCAGGTGAGCTTGGATGGGGCTCTGAGCAACCTGCTCTAGTTGCAGATGTCCTTGCTCACTGCAGGGGGTTGGACTAGATGACCTTTGAAAAGTTGCTTCTACCCCAAAACAGTCTATGATTCTGTGATCCTACAGCCAGTATCAGGTATGGATAGGCTTTCGGTGTTCATTCACCTTCCAAATCTCAGTTGAAGAGAGGAAATAGGCCATCTTGCTGTACGTGCTGAAGATGTCATGGGTGTGGGCCTCAGGAACTGTGGATGTGGTGGGATTTTTTTCTACACTTGATAACTGTGCTGGACTCACTTGGTCATTCATCAAAAGAAGCAGAGTGAGAATGAGTATGAGGAGAGAGAAACCACCTGCCAGTGTGTGCAGACAGAGGAACTGGGTGTTTTCAAGGAGAAGTGAATTGCATGGAAGAAGGGGGGAGAAACTTGAATGTAAAGGGACCAAGAATAACAATGAGGAAAGGTAGAGGGGGGGTTGAAGGGTGTGCTGGTCTAAAGGGAAGAGGATACATTTTGTTTCAAAAGGAGCACTGAAAAGATCAGAAGATCAAGGCAAATAGGAGACTGGAAAAATGGTTTAGAGATACTTGCAGTGTAGTGACCCTGATGAATGATGAAACACGACTTTTGCCGCTCAGAATCATCATCTTCTCCAACTATTAACCTGGCATCCACTGATGAGAAGAGGGTGAGAGCCCTTTCCTTTGAATACTGTAGAAACATAGAACAGACCAGGTTAGAAGGGACCTTGAAAGATTACCTAGTCCAGCCTTTTGTGGGTAAGAAAGCCTATGTGAAATCATGTAGCAGCCTGTCTAATTGTAGATAAACCTCATTTTCTTCCTGAAGAGGTGAAAGAGATGTGAAGCTTTTCAGACTAAAAGATTACAGGTGAAGTCATCTTTTGTTGTGATAGCTTAATTCTTATGAGTCTGAGAGGTGAACAAGTCACAGGATTCAGCCTGGCAGAGTCACCTGGAGCCAATAAAACACTCTTGCTGTGTCAGTGTTCCAGTGTTCTGCGTAGGAAAGAACAGTAGACCTTGTTTGTCCCCAGTTTGCTGATTTCTGTATTACAGGAGGCAGCTGTGGGCAACATCTGTCACCTGTACCCAACACAGTTTGTGGAGTTTTGCCTTGCGAATGTGCTCAAAATCAGCTCTACTCAACTTCTATCCTAATGAAACACCAGTGATGGGGGAGTGGGCCAGCCCCAGCCAGATATCACTGTCACTAGATGTTTACTGAAGTCCAGCTGTCAATCCGCGTGTTCAATCCACACCAAAAGAACGTTGACTGAGCAAATGCTACCAACCTGTAACCAGCTTATAATATTGTTAATAAATGTGGTTTCACTCACGTGTCTTTGGTAAATCTCCAAGCAGCATTGCCCAGGGTACAGCAGCTCCATGCAGCTGTTCCACGAAGGAGCGGAACAGATTCAGCCAGTAAAATGTTGCTTAATCCTATTGGATTAAGACCCTCTGCGTTTGCTTTGATCACGCCAAAGAATGTATGTGCATGTATGTCTGCAAGCTTTGGAAATATTTTGACACAATCGGGTTTATTTAAAATGCGTGTTATGCTCAAAGTCATTTAAAGGGCTGTAGGAGAAAATCAAATATTCAGGCATTGAAATATTTCTGTCATTTCTCCACACGTACAGATGCACATCCCCCTTTGTGTATCAGCGTTCAGAAGTACCCATGGTTCGCAGTTGGTAATGCAGCAGTAGGCCGTGATGACTGCCACAAGGAGAGAACTACAGGGAGAGGCTGAGGACTTGTTTATCTGGGAAAGAAAAGGCGAAGGGGTGATACAAGGCAGCCTGCTGCAAGGGAGAGGAGAATTACAAAGAGGATGGAGCCAAATTTTCCCCTGTAGTGGCAAATTCTTTAATGAGGCAGCAGCTGCAGATTGCTGCTTGGGAGGATTGGGTTGAAGACAAGGAAAATGTCTCTCACTGGAAGGGTAATGTAGCACCAGCCTACGTTGCCCAGAAAGGTGGTAGAATCTCCATAACCAGTGGCTTTTGAGGATTAGCTGAACAAAGTCCAATTTAGGTGAACCTAGTGTTGGCAGCATACCCACATGGAACAGGAGGCTGGCTAGATGAGCCCTAAAGGCTTCTGTCTGCTCACGTGGCTTTGGCCGGTGATTGTTTGGTGAACAACTGTGATTCAGAAGACTGATTACTTAAAGATTTAGTATTTTTAGATCTTAAGTAGATTTTTGAGCTGAGCTTTTCTTCAAAGCAATACCAGAACTGGTCTCTGAAGTCACTAGTGTGTGAAATCTCAGGAAATTTTCAGTTCTGGCTAGTGAGACTATTGAATTGACAAATTATTGTGAGACTTATTGTGCTATATCTAAAATAAGAAGGAAAGCCTTTGATGCAGCTGTGGGTGCAACTGAAGCTCATAATAAAAGGCATCTCGTACTCTTAATCTGACCAAGAATTAAAAACATGGTGTGTAAAGGGAAAGCAGGAGCAAGTACTGATAACTAAGACTGCTCCTTATTAAATGATAATTGTGAGGTTTGGGGCTCTTGTATAGTAGTTGGAATTCATTGAAGTGCACCTGTAATGGGAGTTGCGGTAGCTATTGCAATTTGAAGCTATCACATGCTGGAACTGCCACTGACAATCCTGCCCTGCCTTCCTTACCACTCGGAGTAATCCCAGTACAGCACGCTCTGTAAATAGTTGGCAGCCAGAATCACTGCTGAGTTCAGACTTGGTGACAGCACATTGATTGATTTATTACTGGCATCACCTTCCTGGTTTTACTTCTGCAACTTCTCATTTTAGGGCTTCTTCAGTAAACGTCTGAAAGGGTCCATCAAGAGGACAAAGAGTCAGTCGAAGCTGGACAGGAACACAAGTTTCCGTCTCCCATCTCTCCGCAATGCCGATGACAGGTAAGGCTCAAGAATGAGAGCAGGGAAGGGGATTTTTTTTTTTTTTTTTTTAAACTGGCAGGTGGGTGGGTTTTGGGGCTGACACTAATGTGCTAGAAGTTATTTAATAGACAATGTGCTGCTGAAAACTTACTGCTCTTAACAGCTGACAGCAAGTTCAGGTTAAGCATAAGGACACATCTCTTTTAAATAAGCTTCAGGCTTTACGTTTCATGATACAAAACCAACCACTGGGTTGGTGAGTGTTAGAGAGTCTTGCCATGGTGCATGCAATACGTACCAGCTTTGGGGAATCCTGCCTTGATGCACGTGGAACTTGCCCGCAGCTCAGCGCAGTGGCACGTGTCGGTGTGAGCAGATCGGTTCCGCTGGTGCTGGCAGAGCCCAGAGGTTTGTGGTGCGGTGCAGGCACATCCTGCTAATCCTCACTAACGTCAGTCGATTGTAGAGTTGCTGCAGCCTTACTACAATGAGCAGATGGTCTGTTTGTCAGAAAACTGGAAAGCTCGGTAACTTCTGACCATCTTAGTGCTCCATTTGGTCTGTTCTTGCTTGTTTAGTTTTTGGCTGGCAAATCAGGCTGGGAATGGATTGTATATGAGGCAAGCAAAAGCTCTCACATGCAGTTTTTACCTATTTGCAAAGTCTCTTGATTGTTTTTATTAAGCATTACTCTGTGTTACATTCCACAGTAGCCCAGCAGGAGAACTAAATTGGGTGAAAAACAGCTTGCCCTGTACTTAAGGCCACGGCAGGCTTCCGTGATTTTTACATTTAGTGCATTTTCCCTTCTCCTTCAGCTGGGTTGAATTCATTAGTTGTACCCGTCATGCTGTGCTGCCTCAATCACCGGTGCTATCTTCTCCATCTGAAAGGCAGCACCGTAAAGTTGTGGTGATTGCAAGGCTTTGGGTATTAGAGGTCTTGTTAACTTCACAAGTTACAGACAAGACTGCTGCTGCTTCCCAGACGTGACTAACCACATTGGTGACGTTGCTCCTATAGTCATAGTGATGTCCACCTAGTTCGTTTGGGGTTTTGTGAGAAATCCCTCCTTTGAGGGAGTTGCAATGTGGCTATAAAAAGCTACTCGGTGAGCACAAGTGTATTAGATAACGCTGCCCTGTGATAGTACCTGTTAATTTTACTGTTGTTTGTAACCAGCTTTGCTTGAGGTTTTGTAATGCAAAAATCTCTTTGCTGTAAACGTTTTTATCTTTCCAAGCTTGGTACTCACGCTGAATGTGGACTGATGGTACTTCCTTTTGCAGCGTAAGGGAAATGCTGTCATTCTGGGAAAGCCAGTAAATGTAGCTATAATTAATCCCTGCAACTTTGATTTAATACATGATATTATACACAGCAAAGCTGCCTTCTCTGTAGAACCAGATCTCCCCTCCTCCCTGTCGGTGAGGGCACAAATTGTCAACTAGACTTGAATAAAACATGGATTTTCTCTGATGGCTTGCAGACCATAAAATCCATTGCACGTAGTGATGACATTATCATAGCTGGTCTGTTCTGTCAGTCCTCTTAGGGCTCCTTGGCATGGATTTAAAAAGGAGGATCCAAAAGCAAATGTATTGATGTACCAGTGGCAGAGTCCACACAATGGTTTGAAGGACAGAGCCATGGAAAGCCAGGGATGTACAGGATGTTAGACAGGGACAAGCTGGTGGTTGCTCTTCATTTTCCATCTGGTTACCCTCCTCCTTTGGCCTTCTTCTCTAGCCTTAGAGCAACACATCTTGCATCTGCAGGCAGGAGAGGGGGAGAGTGTTTGTTTGGGGGTTTTGCTACTAATAGAAAGAAGCATTTTTTGATACCAGTACATGGGATCTTCCTTCTTGCAGAGATACACGTGCTGAAGTGAGCAGAGGGCACAGTTTGGAGGCAAGGGAGATCATTTGAGAGTAGGCCAGCTACATGGAAAGCAAGCAAAGATTAATTTTATTTGGAGATAATTGTTTGCCCAAGTGAGTATTGCTGTTCAAAAGCATGGGCATCACCTCAAGTTCTGTTTGAAGCCTTTTGCTGCAGGTGAGGGTCACAAAATGCTGCTAAGTTCCTTCTGGAAAGAATGTGGAAGAGCACTGCTCAGCCTTGTAATTAGCTCTTGTTGAAAAGATTGGAGTTTTAACAGAGGTCTCTTTGCATTTGTGGTCTGATCAGGCAGTGTACCAGCTTTGAAAGTTCATGGTTAGAACTTTTTCTAATGGTATTTTATAAATAAAACCACAAAGGAAATTCAGTTCCACTGTAAAGTGAAACTTGCCAATAATTTCTCCCTTCCTTTCTATACGTTTCACTCTGTAGCTAAGGGTGCCTGAAAAAAATGCAATTGGTGGGTAGAACAGCAGGAAAAAAACCTCAGAAACTGTGTGGGAATGAAGCACTGAAGATGAGGAACAGATGAGTATACTGGGAGGAGATGGGCTGGAGGAAAGAGGAGGCTAAAAAAGATAGATTTGTGTTTGGAATTATGCTGTTGTTTGAGAGTTTTTCTAATGGGACAAATCAGTGACAACTGTTTCTGCCTGAAAGGAGATAACAGAAAGCAGCTGACTCGATTCATGAGAGGGAATTGCCATTCTCCCACCTTCTGCTCTCCCTGCTTTCTGTTTGTGTCTCGATCTGTTGCAGTAAAAACTTTCCTGTCCTACCCTGGTGAGTCAGCCCTTTCCCATTTTAAGCAGGTGGTGCTCGGTGATGTCACAGTGTTAAACAGGTTTTCATGGCCAGCTTGATTGATAGCATCTATTTTTTTCTTGCAAATGCAAGAACATACCTTGAAATGGAGTATTGTATAGCTTTATAAGTTAAAACCCTGCAACGATTAGAAGGAAATCGAGGCTGCTGCTGTCATGTTGCTCGCATGCTTTTGAGGTGTTTGGGTCCTGTTAAAGAGATGCGAGATGTTTATAGATAAATACCTATAAAATTCTGGAGTAAGGAAGATGAGTTATCCTGGTGCACATCGAGATTTGGGATACTGTAACACTGCTGCCTTACCAGATGGTGCCGGAGGATGGATGCTGCCTGTTCAGAGTTGATTTAAAATAGAAAGGATTCAGGAATGCTGTAGAAAAGAATGATGGAGATAAGTTGCAGATTTTTCTGTAATCAGATTTTCTGTTTCAGCAGAAAGCAGTTGGTCAACCTACTTTTTCTGGCTTTTAACTTAGTTTGAGTGTGACTGGGTTAGTGGATGGGGAGAAGGGGGAGCTGCAGTGCTTCTCCAGAAACGAATCCATCCAGGTGTTCTGTAGCAATCCCCACAACCTTTCAGTCTCTAACTCACATCACTCCTGTTACTCCAGGTTCAGGTTGTTTGCTGGGTGGTCTGTTGTATTTGAAAACTCATAGTTTTTGCCTTTATAAGGCACTAATGTGAGAAGACTTAAGGTCTGCTCATTTGTGACCCACACCAGATGTGGATGAAACTCTGCAGACATGTGGCCAGTTCAGCATCTCACCAGGCTCTCAACAGCTCTCACCGTGAGGCTATCTGGCACCACTTTACCCTATCGTCTTTCACAGCTTTCCCAGCCTGTTTCCCACTGCATTCTTTGAGCTCTTCAACCCACACATCTGTCTCTAACATTTTCTCAGTATCAGTAATATATAAAATATGTAAAAAATAAAAAAGGCATGAGAATAGACTTGAGGAAAATTACATTTGAAAGGAGATACCAAATTAATATTTCCAGTTTGCAGGCAGGGATTTGAGAGTTTTTCCAAGTGGACTGATAGTTCTCACCTCAGTTTTGTTTATGGTGAGGGAGCAAAGACAGTTGAGACTGACTGCATATGGTCTCAGCGACAGCAATAAAGCTCTGTGGACAGCTGGGAGGGTTTTGCCCTGTTGGGATTTACTGCCACGTGGGAATCCTCCTGCTTTACTAAAAGTCATTTTATGGCATTATCAGATAGTCATAGTCGAGCACAGGGCCCGTTGTGTGCTGGCTCAGAATGGGCTCGGGCAGGTTGCAGGGCAGTGGGTAGCCATGGCTCTGGGGTTCATGGTGAAACGGTACCGCTGCTCGAACGACAGCTTCTTCTACTTTCGGTAAGTTCTCCTCCCTCCTGGCTTCTTTGCAGTATGAAAATAGCACGGATCATCTAAATAATAGAAGCAGATCTCACCCTGCTTATCATATTCATTCATTCTAATTTAATGCTGGTTTTCAAAAAAAAGTTGGTTATCCCAGTTTAGGCTTAAGGATAAAAATCTGTGTTATACAACGCGTCAGTAAGGCTTGACTCACCCGGAGCTTGTATTCATTCAGAGTATCTGTTTCTATCTGCATACTGGAGTATGGGGAAAGGGGAGGAGAGGTTTGTCTCCAGAGAGATGTCTCACTCCTAGTTTGGTGAACGTATTTCTTTCAGCTGCTTTTTTTGTTTGGTTGGTTTATTGGTTTATTTGTTTGTTGGGTTTTTTTGTTGTGTGGGTTTTTTTTGTTTGGTTTGGGGTTTTGTTTGGTTGGTTTGTTTGTTGGTTGGGGTTTTTTTATTTCAATCCTCACGCGGCTGTTTGCTTTTCAGTGAAAACTGAGCAAGAGCTCAGTGTTTAGCCTGTTGTCACAAACCTTCACCTTAGTGCTAGACAGCTACAGTAGGGAGAGGAGAACACCAGTGCTGTGAAATTCAGCAGCCGTGTGAGGTGCCCGTTAGAGAGGGGATCAGTAGGGAGGGCTGGCAGGCGGAGAAGGGCTTTGCAAATCCAGCATTCATACCGTGAGGCTTTGGGTAGGGCCTTGCAAGAAAAGACCAGAATCTCAATGAAAGGCTAAAGCAATATGCTCAGAGAAAGCCGGCGTTTAGTTGCAGCTGAGTAGAATTTGCATCTAAGTAAGTTACCCTAGGTTTCTGAATTAAAAAAATAAAAAATTAATAATGAAACTGGTTAGACTTGTAGAATTGTTGACCAAGTAATGGGATGTTCTGCTAATTGGCAGCTGGAAAACGAAGCAGGGTGTGGTGCCTACAAAAAGAATGCTTGCACAGGGAAACCTGATGCTGCAGCACTGGTCGCAGGTGATGTAGTGCAGGTGATGGTGCCAACGTTAGGGTCAAGTTCAGCAGGGCTGGGATTCCGAATTGCAGCACTGAGCAGAAAGTTCACTGCGTTACAGTCCAAGTTCTCTCCTGTGACATTGTGAGTGGCTAAGTATTGAATTCAACTTTCTGATCTTGGGGAGTGTCTCTAAACACACGGGTGTTGTGCTGGAATTATTTGAAGCATGCAGATGTACAGTTTCAGATCAGACCAGTGGAGGCAAGGCTTTAGCTGGGTGCTGGGGCTGCAGAAAACCTGCTTTTCAAAGTTCTTTGCTTTCACACCAGGTTGGTAAAAGGAAAGAGATTATGGGTGTCTGTTCCTCAGTCATTCATTTCTATACATCGATGTCCGCAGGCTTGTTTTCCAAGCAATATAGTGCTCTCCCTGGTAAGTGCAGCAATTGAAAGTCTTTTGTGCTTTGTAGGTTGGCTTTTAAATAGGTCAAAATCAGCAGGAGAGCTTCATAACCAGAGCAATTAGTATTTTAACTCTTTATCCTACATGCCTTATAGAAAGTGGAATATAATAGAAGTCGACTAATAGGCTGCTGTGTGCCATGGGCGGCCACTGACAGACGAGCTTTTCAGTTCCCAGTTTACAACTGAGATCTTCCTGTAGTGGAAAATTACTGAATTATGGTGTGCAAGGAGAGAGGGTCATCTTGGGCTTGGGCCAGCAAGATGGTGTTGTTGAAGAGATCTTTTCCAGCAGCAGCTGCATGCTGCTGCCAGGTCAGTGGTTTGGGGCATTGGCTCAGCTCTGATTTAGAAGGAAATGATGCAGCTCTGAAGACCAGTACTCCAAAACATGTGAAAAGAGGTGAGAAGTTTGAAATGTTCCCTGACCTGCTCCTGGTCCACCTGCTTTTCCCATTGGGAAGAAATTGTGGAGAATACCTATGTGAGAATTGCTTGATGCTGTTGGTAACAATTTGCTCTGAAATCGTATGCTGTCCTTTGCCAGGTTTTTTTGTTGTGTGCAGAAGTAGATAGAAAACGCAGCACGGGGGGGGGGGGGGGGGGGGAGGAGATAATAGGGTGGGTTTAGTTTTATCAAGAAG